>ML324849.1:504-218275 GCA_005239505.1 Nicotiana paniculata | reverse complement strand
TAAGGAGAACACCACCCCCCAACTTGGTATCAGAGCTAGTACACAAACTAAAATACATCAGACAAACTGAGATCTTTATAGTTACTTAAATCTTGCAAAGACTTACATTGACTGGATAACAAGGCATGAGTATATTTCGGTGACAATCAAAAGACCTATTCCTTCTGTCCAATTTAGCATAATGTACAAAACGAACATGACGCTGGTTTCATTTGCTGGGGTACAAGTGCACATAATTGTGTGCTGTTTCTCCCTAGGTTTGCTTGAGCAATCTGCAATTTTATCACGATTCTTTTCCTTCCATATATGGACCATAAAGAAATTTTGCAAGATTGCAATTTGCTTAAAGGGAGAAATATATAAAATTATATATGGACCATATATAGTACTCAAGATTCTTTCACAAACCTCGTGGAGCATGAGTGCTTAAATGCGAATGACATCAGACATCTAAAGACGAACTATATTCAGTATCAACCATTCATCATTATCAAGAGGAAGAGTTGTTGTGTTATAAGAAGAAAAAGAGGGAGATGGTGTAGGAGATAACTTTTGTTAGCATTATTATTTGCCTTTAACGACATGATTTCAGTAATTAAGGGAAAAATATCTCTCTAGATGTGTTATTGGCTATTACCAATAGTATGTTGTCCTCATTATGTTTGTATGTCTTCTCCCTCTTCTTACGTGATAATAGTTTGAACAAAGGTTTCTGCTTCCTTTTACACTTATAATTTATTTAACTGTCCGAGAGTTTGTAAGAAGCAACCTCTCTACTGTTACAGGGTAGGGCTAAAGTTTATGTACACAATACCCTCCCCTCTTTGTGGGATTACATGAGGTATGTTGTTGTTGTAATTTTTTGACCTCTCATTTGTCGATCTTTTGTGAAGTATTCTGCTTCAAGTGATTAATTGCATCTCTGCATCTGGAAATAAAACTAGAATAGGGAAGCAAGAGTTTGAGGCTACGCTTCAGGAATTAGAGAGTGAGTATGACAAGCCATTTACGTAGAGCAATAGGTTGAAATGGTAGAATTATTCCTTGTGGTTCTTTTGTTAATTTAAAATTATAAATCCGAGAATGTGGTGAGAGGAGCTGAACTATATATATAAGATGCTTTCTCTGTACCAATTTATACTTCAGTTTGTTGACATTAGTTCATTGAAAATCTCTGAGCTTCCTCTTTGATGTACCAATTTCATCGCGTCCTTAATTAGCCTATAAATATGGTGGCTAAGGGCGTGATTATGCTTGTTACTGAATGAAATTCAGTTGGCATATATATATATATATATATATACATATATATATATACATAAAATCATGTGGAGTTTACTTTGTAATATATGAAGTATATTACTTGAAAATATCATAAATATATACTTGAAAATGTTCATATTTTCTGAGATCCTGAGAAAGAAAATGATATGTATTTTTAGACATCATTTTGGCTTTCAGTAAAGGTTGAAGGCGTTCAAGAAATATGATGTCATCGGATTCAGTGTTACAATGGAATATGATAAATATTCTTATAACGTGAATTGGAGTTCGATGATCAGATGACATATACAATGTGGGGTTATGTTTATGGACATTATTTTCTACCCCAAAGTGAAGTTGAAACATAACTTAACAAGAAATTTAAAATATTTGTGATTTCCTATCCCTAGTTTGGAGAGTAAAGTCTTTGTGACTTTCTACTCAATTGTTGGAGATTAAAATCTTTGTGATTTTCTATTCCTGCTTCGAGTTAAATTTGCATGAGTTTTTACTCGTTTGTTGAGATTAAAGTCTTTGTGACATTCTATTCATTTGTCGGAAATTAAAATCTAAGTGACTTTATACTCGTTTTGGAGATTAAAATCTTAGTGATTATTTTTTTTCTCCAATTTACTATTCCATTTGAAGATTAAAAACTTCATCGTTATAAATTCGATTGTGTCAATAATCACTCGGTTGGAAGATTAAAAACTTCACTATTTATTATTCTGAATGTGTCAGATTGGTTTGAAGATTAAAAATTTCACCGTCTATTATTCTGAATGTGTCAGATTGGTTTGAAGATTAAAAACTTCACCGTTTATTAATTCTGGATGTGTCAGATCGGTTTGAAGATTAAAATCTTCACCATTTATTAATTCTGGCTCTGTCGCGACACAAACAAATTGTTCATGTGGTTGGTTTTATAAAGTAATAGGGGGTAACATATATGAATCTTCTTTCGAAGAACATGTTTGAACATATGGTTATTCATAAAACAACGGCCACATACATGCCCCAATCTAATGAGACTGCGGAAAGAAAGAATCGATCATTAAATGAAATGATGAGTGCTTTGTTGAGAAGTTCCGGTTTACTCGAAAACTTGTGGGGAAAGTTGTTCTTACATCTAACTGAATACTCAATCGAGTTCCCCATGGAAAAACGTAATATATTCCATATGAAAAAATTGGAAAGGGAGAAAATCCTTGAAATATTTTAAAGTGTATGGTGCTTAGCTAAAGTGCAAGTTCCTAAATCCAAAAAAGTAAATATCGGACTAGAAATTATAGAATGCGTTTTCGTAGGATATGCAACAAATAGTAAGGTATATCATTTTCTGGTTCATAAATAAAAAAATCCCGATATTTATTAATAAGGTAATCGAATCAAATAATGCTGAATTCTTTGAGAATATTTATCCGTATAAAAAGGAATGTGAATCTTCTAGTGAAATATCTAAGAAACCTCGGGAAGAAGCAAAGAAAAGTACACCTAATGAGGTGAATCAAAGACGCAGTAAACGTCAAAGGACAACTACTTCCATTGGATTAGATTTTTTAACGTTCTGGTTTAAAAAATGATCTTCAAACTTTGAAAGAGTTTATGTCTTCCTCGGAAAGAAGTAGTCAATAGTGAGATAGAATCCATATTAAATAACCATACTTGCGAATTGATTGATCAAAAATGTGTCTGGTAACCATACTTTGGGTTCTAAGTGGATTTTTTAGGAGGAAAATGAAAGTTGATGGTACTATTGACAAGTATAAGGCAAGATTGATTGTTAGAGGATTAAGACAACGAGAAGATCTTGATTACTTTGACACGTACTCACAGGTAACGAGAATTACATATATTTGAATGGTAATAATGTTAGCCACCGTGTATGGACTTGAAATCCATCAGATGGACATAAAGACATAAATGGAAATTTCGAGTAAGAAATATATATGGAACAACCGGAAAGGTTCGTGGTTCCTGGAAAAGAAAGAAGGTGTGTCAACTTGTTAAGTCACTTTATGGACTAAAACAACACCTAAACAATGGCATGCGAAATTTGACTAGAGAATGTTGTCAAATGGTTTCAAACTAGTGTATTTACATTAAGAATACTCTAAATTATGTAGTCATTATTTAGTAATATATGGATTATATGTTGATAGAAAAGGCACATGAAACATGTGAAATGTGGGGGCATTTAGCTTATGCATAACAAAAGCTAATGTTAGGCTTGATGTATATATTATCTAGAAGAATTAGATGATATAATTCTTCTAACCTCACGAATCCTTAGAGATATTGATGTGGTTGTCGGTGAATTTATTACTTGTTCAGTCTTAGTGATGAAACTACAAATTCGAAAGTGGTTTATGTGCCTTTCCAGAAATGATTTGTTCTTTCTTAAACATTTATAATGTTTAGTTCTTTTATTAAAGGGTGTCACCTGGAAGGCTGTGACTTTTCATGAAAAGTGCGTTTACATGTTTTGTATAAACATGATTGTTCATGAACAAATGTATTAATATGTTGGTCTATAATGAGGTGAACCAACCGATGAACATGACCAAAATCCATTCCAAGTTGGATTTGTTTCATGAATGAAGGTTCTATAATTTGCATATTATATAGGCGTATGAATCAATAACATACAAATGTTTGAAAATGGCGGAATGATTGCGAAATGTGTTATATATTAAAAGGTTATGGCCACAACTGATGCCAATCATTCCAGCCGTTGTTATAATATACTATTACTACACTAAATGTAGTCAATAATCTGATATGCAATCGAAAGTCGAGACGTATTAGTCTACGACATAAGAAAATTTGCATTGAGCTTTCATGACAATAAAACGAGTTTTGAAGTATTTGAAATGTACTCCAAATTATGCTTTGCACTACAATAATTATCTCGCGATAATATAAAGGTATAGTGATGCAAATTAGATCACCCGTTCAACCAATTCTAAACAGTCGGTGGAGGAGCGATGTCTTGGAAATCGTCCAAACAAATGTGCGTTGACCGCTCTACAGTGGAGGCTGAGTTTATAGCCTTAGACAAGGTCGATGCAGAAGTTGAATGGCTCCTAATATTTCTTGAAGAAATTCCATCATAGCCCAAAATATGGACATCTATATGCACGCATTGCGATGGTCAAGTGGCAATAGGAAGGCCTGGGAGCATTATGAATAATGAAAAATCTTGTCAAAAACGACGAAGATATAAAACCGTTAGGCAACTACTTTCTAGGGAAATTATCATAATTGACTATGTGAAGTCAAGAAATAATGTGTCGGATCCATTTATAAAAGGCCTAACTAGAGAGATAGTTGAAAGATCATAGTGAGGAATGAGACTTTGGTCAAGGACAAGTCATTATGGCTGTAACTCTACCTAGAAGACTGGAGATCCCAAGATCTAGGTTTAGGGAGCTCAAACAAAGTCATTAATGACAGTTCAACATTGTCAAATAAAATTTCTTTTTGGTCCATTCTCGTGATGAGACAATGTTCAGTACCAAGGATAAAGCATTAAGGCTTTTTAATGGTTTCTAAGTTTGATACGGGGTATATCAAATAGTGTATCTACGAGATCACCTATGTAAGTGTGAAGTGTTAGCCGCTTCAAGGAGAATTTAGCAAGGCCAGTTCTCTATGCACTTATAAACCATGCGGTGTTCATGGATGAAACGAACAAAATAATGAGAAACAAAGACAGTTAAGAGTTGATTGTGTGACTTATGGTTGTCTAGGTATACACTAAAGCTCGACGGTTCAAAGATATCAAATCTACCGATTGATCGAGTATATCCGACATAAGTTCACTACGAAAAGTTCAAAGGGAAACCTACTTATCCAGATGCGATTAATTCTTATCTTGCGAATCACACAACTCTTTATGCATGTTTTCATCATATAGCCATTCCCCATTCATGTGGGGGATTGTTGCGGTTTTATTAAGGGGTGTGAATGGGAAATGGAAGAGACATCTTTTGGATTGCACCTTTTCATCTCACCCTTTTATTTTCTATAAATTTAGAGGCTTGGCCTCATTTTTCAGAGATGAAGAATCTGAAATCATCTCCCCTCTTTTCTACTTTGTTGCATTATTTTCTAAATAAACATAAGTGTCAAGTGTGATTTGCTCCGTTTGTTGAGTTCGCTGAAGTTCTACATTCTAAAAATGGAGTGTCCACTGCAGCTATTGACCTTGCTTAGGGTGGAGACACGGTCAAGCCTTTGACCAGAGTGTAAAGTAGATAGGTTGGGTCAAATTTGAATAGTAGGTTAAAATGAGTAGAGTAAATGATTGGGTTATAAACCTGAACAAAACAAATTAAGTCGATGGATAAAGTATGATCCAACCCTACAACAGAATATGTCAATTTGAGTAATTTAAATATTATCAAATCAAATTAAACCAAACTTCCTTTTTTATACATATTGAAAATCTTTTTCTATGTTTGATGAGATTATATAGACGGAACAACTTTGAGTTCACTCGACAAAGTTTTCTTATTGATTAGTTTGGACTATATGTATAGTTTAAAATGACCCAAACTTAAGGATGTGTTTGGTACGAAGGAAAATATTTTCCATGGAAAATATTTTTATGAAAAATGAGAGGTTTTATCACTTATTTTTTCTTGTTTGCTTGGTAAGTGGAAAACCTTTTTCGAAAAATATTTTCTAGTGTTTGATTAGAGAGTAGAAAATATATTTTTTAGGAAAATATTTTATTATGCTACTCTCATCACCCCCCTCACCCCCGGTCCCCAAGTCTCTAAAAATTCACACAAACCCAAAGGAACTAATGTGATGCTTTACTTTTTTACCCAAAAGTAACATTGAAATTTGTGCTCCATAACTAAAAGAAAATACTCTTTTTTTAGTTGAAAAAGAAAGTACTCTTTCTACAACATGAAAATAAAGTACTCACTTTATTGAAATAAAAGTAAATACTCCTTTTGTTGAAATGAAAAAAAACTTTTGTTACATGATGAAAAGAAAAAAAAATATTTTTTGAAATGAAAAAAGAAAATGCTATTTCTACATGAAAAGAAATTATTTTTCTTTTATTAAAATGTAAAAAATACTTTTTTATATCATGAAAAAAGTTACTCATTTGTTGAAATAGAAAAAAATGTATCTATTACATGCAAAGAAATTACTATTTGCATGGGGTGGGGCGAGGGGTTGGGGTGGGTGCGTGGTGGTGGGGTGTAGGGGTTGGTGGGGATGGGGAATAGGGTGGTGAAGACTGAGAAGGAGGGTTGAAAAATATTTTCCCTTCTCTTAATAGGGAAACTGTAACAGCCCAACCCGCGAGTGATATTATCCGTTCTGGGCCTAGGCCCTCATGGGTTTAAACGCGTTACTAGGGTCTAAGGCTTGTTAACTTATATAGCCAGCATTCCTCTTATGTTTTGCCGATGTGGGACTCTGTCTAATGTTTGGAGTGTTACATTCACTCCCTCTTATGGACTCAGCATCCTCGCTGAGGTTTTTCCCACCGCATGTGATTCGCCTAGATTCAGCACTAAGGTTTGCCCCCTCTAACCGGGATTTGCCTAAACTCAGTTGAACTCTGACCCACCATCAACATGGCTGACACAAGAGTGACTCTGATACCATCAGTAATAGCCCAGCCCGTTAGTGATATTGTCCGCTCTGGGCCTAGGCCCTCATGAGTTTAAAACGCGTCACTAGGTCTAAGGCTTGTTAACGTATATACCCATCATCTCTCTTGTGTTTTGCGATATGGGACTCTGTCTAATGTCTGGGGTGTTACAGAAACATTAGTGATGATTCAATCAGTTGCTTGTCTGATTCGATCGGATATTAGAATCGAGAACAATAATGCCTCTTTTATTCGCTTATCCTCTATTTCCATGGCTACCATAAAAATCATAATTTTGTTTAATTTTATGGTTTATTGAATGGTGTATTTGGTGTTATTCTTGTTGGGGTGACACCGTGAGGCTGGTGATGAGCTTTTAATGATGGCGGAAGAGTGAAGCTGATTATGCCTTAATTGGAGAAGAAGAAAGTGGGCCCATATGAAAAAAATAAAATAAAAATATAATTTTAAGAGCTTCACACACCCAAAATTGTGTGAAAATCAATCATTTTGCCATGTCAGCTCGGGGTGTCCACGAAACACACTTATGCCAAGTTGAAATATATCTACTTGATCAGTGAGTTAGTTGGAGTGTGAGATAGACATTTGAGGACAATTTTAAGGGTCTCTTTATATATGTTTCCATAAAAATAGAAAGTCGAGGGTTATCATTATATTTAAGATAAAATGAGCATTTTTAAAATTTGATTAAAGGGAGAATATGTTTGTTTATTACCAAAGCTATAGATTACAAAAACGACATATTTTTTGGTTTATAGTTTCTTTTGACAAGGTAGAATACCTTTATCACCAAACAACTCCCACACACATTCTCATGAGAGCTAAAAGGTAGCCTGGTGCATTAAGATCCCGCTATGCGCGGGGTCCGGGGAAGGGCCGGATCACAGGGGTCTATTGTACGCAGCCTTACCCTGCTTTTCTACTTGAGAATGACCCAATGTGTTTTATTTTTGCATAATTAACTAAATGAGAGAAAAATCCGTGTGGTACATTAAACCATGTCTTTCAACAGTGAAAAATTGGCCTGTCATATAAAGTCCTTCCTGAGAAATAGTATTTCTCAACTATCTATCGACATGACAATGATGCATATTTGATAAAGCTTTTGGACAGAAATTGAAAAAAAAAAAGATAGAACTTTCACTAGAGTCAACGTAAGTCCCTTCTGAATAGAAAAAAAAATCATGTCCTTTTATCCTTTGTTAGGGACTTACTAGCAAACAAAGGTATTCACATCACATGTTTCATGTCAAAATAGCAAAGCAACACGGTATACCCAGCATATTTCTTTTGTACATACTAGCATACACTTCTCAAATTAGAGTACAATATATATTTCATTGTATATATAAAACTAGAGTAGAATGGAAGTTTCTCTACCTCGGACTACCGTGTTGCATATCAAAATGCTCCTTCCTTTGCAACTTAAACATGTTTTACAATTAACATTAACTGTCATGTTAATCGTGACGAATCGCCTAATTTATGACATGAATTTGCAATCATTCCATGTGCATACACTTCCCCAATCTTGACTATTGATATATGTCACATGCATAGACCGCTGTACAAAATGAAAGAGGACCTTCCTCAGATACTCGCTGGTGTGAGAAAGAGTATTGGGAACTTTTTTTTCTCCAAAATGTGCTCTTTTTGGCTTAAGAGTTATAGTGGTGTGTTGTTTTTAGAGGAATATCAAAAATATGCAAAACGCATTTGGAGAATGAGACTTAAGAATAAAGCATAACGGAAAGAATAGACACAAGTGCTCAACAATAATACAGGCCATAAGTTGCATATGCCACAATTATGATTTAAGTTGCATTTTTTAATTGCGATTTATAAATCGCATTTGTATTTATAAATTGCATTTGTAAAATGCGTTCTCCAGTTACGAGGTATAAGTTGCATTTTTCAATTGCATCAATCGATTCCGATTACAGGTCACAGTTGGCAATTGCATTTAGAAATCTTCGAATTGCGATATATAGACGTATATGTATCATGATTATTCATGAGTTGCATTACTTAACCGCGATTTTAATTTTCTGGTGTCTCTTTAGGATTAAGACCTGAGGCGAAACCATGTGGTTCTAAGCGGGTTTGTTTACCTCGAAAAATGGTGTTAACAATTATACTTGATTTGTAGTTTTAAAGATATGTGATTTATTTCAATACTTGTAAATAATCAAGAAATGATAAGCTTAAATAAGAAGAATGTGATAGCCAAACCAATGTTGTCACAAAACTGAGGGCCTCGAGCTCAGTAACATCGGGGGTCTTAAGGTCAGTCTTTGGCAGTAAATTATGAATAGTAAATGAAGAACAATAAATGAAGAACAAGAAAGCTGAGGAATAATGTTGATCACGTTAAACAAGAAGAGCAGAGTAGAGTGTTCTATTGCAGTGAAATTGTCCCTTTACAAATGATTGGGGTCCCCTTTATATAGGAGGGGAAAATCTGATCACGCTCAACTATGTCTTATAAAAGACTAAGCGGGCATTGGAAATATAATCCGGGGTATTATGCCTAGAGTCGATCCCACAGGGAATTTACGTATTAATCAAGTCTTTAGAATACGCAAATTTTACTCAATCAATTCTCTCAAGACTTTTTGAATATTTATTGGTAATGTTTTACTAATTCTACTGACAATAATATCAAACAATTACTACAACGTGTTGTAAACAATTATGATAAAAAGGCTAAGGTTATGGTTTCCCCCGTTGGTGAACTTACTTCTCGGATACTTCATATAGCTTGATTAGTTGTCTCTATCAATCATGAACACTCTATCTACCATAAATCTNTGTTGTTCAAACAACTACCTAAATATGCACTCTCTCTCAAGTAGATACATAATAAATAAGAACATCTAATTGAGGGCCCTTTCAATCAACTACAACAAGAACGTAGTTGAACAAATAGAGAATAATCAACCAATCAAAACTATATTAATAACACAATACATTCATCCCCCAACGAGTTCTACCAAAACCCTAGATTAAGAAACTTAGCTGCTTATATTCATAAGAATCAATTCTAAAATAACATGCATAATTGAACTACAAAATAATAATTAAAAGCTATAAAAATCAATGTTTGCTTCACTGAGTAGTAATCCACAGGTTTTTCTTCACTTCAATGGCTTTCTCTCTTTTCAAGTTGTGTTTTGGGGTCTATTTATATGTTTAGGATAAACCCTAAACATGTAGGAGACTTCTATTCCAACCGGGAAACACTTAAAACTCTTTAAAACTCGAAATTTCCCGGACCTCAGGACCCAGGCATTTGGGCTCAAACACCCCCTTAAAGCCAGGGCAGACCAGGATTTAGGGCTCTAACGCCCCACTAACGCCAGGCTGACCATGGCTTTAGGGGCCAAACGCCCCACTAACACCCGGTTGGCCTAGCTTTAAGGCCAAAAGGCCCGACTATAGNGATACTTCTTATAGTTTGATTAGTTGTCTCTATCAATCATGAACACTCTATCTACCATAAATCTCTCTCAAGTAATTATGATAATTTACTAGACGCACTCTCTCAGGTTACGCTAGCTAGATTGCATTACGGTTCACTTTAGATTGCACCCGAGGTATCGTTATCTCTAATCTAACTTCTAAACCCTCGGTTATGACTTTCTTCTATACTCCGGGAGTGATGTTGTTAAAAACATTACCTAAATATGCACTCTCTCTCAAGTAGATACATACTAAATAGGCACAGCTAATTGATGGCCATTCAATTAACTACAATAAGAACGTAGTTGAACAAATAGAGAATAATCAATCAAAATATATTAATATCACAAGAAATTCATCCCCNTAAAAGCTATAAAAATCAATGTTTGCTTCACTGAGTAGTAATCCACAAGTTTTTCTTCACTTCAATGGCTTTTTCTCTTTTCAAGTTGTGTTTTGGGGTCTATTTATATGTTTGGGATAAACCCTAAACATGTAGGAGACTTCTATTCCAACCGGGAAACACTTAAAACTCTTTAAAACTCGCAATTGCCCGGACCTCAGGACCCAGGCGTTTGGGCTCAAACACCCCCTCAAAGCCAGGGCAGACCTGGATTTAGGGCTCTAACGCCCAACTAACGCCAGGCTGACCATGGCTTTAGGGGCCAAATTCCCCACTAACACCTGGTTGGCCTAACTTTAAGGCCAAAAGGCCCGGCTATAGATTCTCGGATACTTCATATAGCTTGATTAGTTGTCTCTATCAATNTTCAATCAACTACAACAAGAACGTAGTTGAACAAATAGAGATTAATCAACCAATCAAAACTATATTAATAACACAATACGTTCATCCCCCAACGGGTTCTACCAAAACCCTAGATTAAGAAACTTAGCTACTCATATTCATAAGAATCAATTCTTAAATAACTTGCATAATTGAACTACAAAATAATAATTAAAAGCTATAAAAATCAATGTTTGCTTCACTGAGTTGTAATCCACAGGTTTTTCTTCACTTCAATGGCTTTCTCTCTTTTCAAGTTGTGTTTTGGGGTCTATTTATATGTTTGGGACAAACCCTAAACATGCAGGAGACTTTTATTCCAACTGGGAAACACTTAAAACTCTTTAAAACTCGGAATTTCCCGGACCTCAGGACCCAGGCATTTGGGCTCTAACGCCCCCTTAAAGCCAGGGCAGACCTGGCTTTAGGGCTCTAACGCCCCACTAATGCCAGGCTGACCCTGGCTTTAGGGGCCAAATGCCCCACTAACGCCCGGGTTGGCCTGGATTTAAGGACAAAACGCCCGGCTATAGCCCGGGTCACTCCTTTTCGACTCTTGATCGTATTTTCGACGTTCATGCATCCATTTAGCTCGGTTTCCATCTCCAATGCACCTACACTTGAAATAAACTCCATTATGCACATAAAAAGTATATTTTTATCATTAACGCACATAAAATATAAGTCATATAACATGTTAAACCATGACTTCTAGCTACGCATCAAAACCCTAATATGGTACATCTCTAATTATTACAAAGAATAATATTGGTACATCTTTATAACGGTTTATTACGGAGTTGTACTATTTCTTACAAATCCTATCCGTCCTAACCACGTGTTCTTGGTAATTTCCCGTTTTTTCTTGACTGTCATCGATTTGGCACTGCCTCGAGGTAGGTTGTAGCGGGTCCTCGATGTGCTTTATCGAAGTGTATGTTCCGGAATTAATTCGAAATTTACTTTGAATTCTTCGAGCTCGGTCTCAGCGCAACAGAGACCTCGAAATCGGACTTCTCCAATTTCGTCCATATACAAATAGTCCCCGCGTTTCTTATAATGAAATGATAAGAAATGATTTTAATTCTTGACCCTTAGATACCCCCATCATGACGTCAGCCACGTGAGGTTAGAGATTGGTGTGACGGAAAGGTTGTGCAGAGGTCATGTTTGTACAATCCTCGAAAAAACCCACCAATCGATAATAGCTATTGGCCGCCCTTTTAACTTCTCCAACACGCTTAGATGACCCCCATAAATGCCCCAATTCTCCACTCCTCAAACTTTTACTTTCCACAACGTCTTCAAACCTTTACTAACTTTTCTCTACATTCATTCTTCCTTTGTGTTCTCTCTTAAACAATTTCTTCTTTATATTCTGAATTTTCATAACAAACATGGAAAAAAATTCTAAGACAGTTCCCTAAAAGGAAAAATCCCCTTCATCATCACGCTCGTCTAAGAGAAAAATAGTAGTGCCTCCTCGTGTTGAGAAGTGTACCCCTGGTCCTTGTGAAACATCTTCTGATTTCAAGGTCGAAAAACTTTTCTCGGTTGCAGGACGGTGTGAACCCATGTCTTGATATATTAGTCTGATAACCGAAACTAGAAAGGTGAAGGTTGATTTCCGTTGGGGGGATGCGGTACAAGTGGAGATCCCTTCACCCGAATAGGACATAACCACTCACAAAGCTGGTTTCCTTAACGTATACACATACCCATTCACCTTAGGTCCCATAGAACCCTCTTTTCCACCGATAGATCTAGTGATCCTCGATTTTTGTAGACAATATCGGGTGACGCTCGGCAAAATCTATCCCTCCTTCTGGCGAATCGTTTACCTAATCAAGCATTTTCTGAATATGGTCGAGGGGATGCCTTTCACCCTCGACCATCTGATTAGACTGTACAGCCCTCGTTTCTACCGACGTGGCCTAATTAAACTACAACGTCGATCTTCGAAGTCTTTCTTCGCTATCATCGATCGTTCGAGTCAGAACCTTTGACCTGATTCCTGTTGAGAAGATGCCATTCCCCGAGGAATAGAATATGAACCGTAAGTGCCGATTCATCGAACATGCTTCATTAGTCAAATGTTTTTTTCTTCCTTTTGAACTAACTCCCTTTCGATGATGCAGCCGTTGAGTGGTACCCCGGTGCGATCAAGGACCTCCCGGGCTGGGTTCGACAACTAGATTGTACCTCCACATATGCTGAGAGCGTCTGGCATGACTTGGCCAGAGATCTATTGGAGGCTAAAACCCATGGTGAGTTTTTATTACTGTCGTTTTTGAATTTCTTACTGAAAATATCTCTTGGTAGCACACTTAACCTTTTGTGCTTATGTAGGCATCAGAAAAGCCGTTTCAATAAGGCTTCCCCCACCTGGAGAATTAGATACCCCAAAAACCGCCAAGGATAAGAAGAGAAAGAGGGAGACACCGGCAGAGTTCCCATAACCAAAAAAGTCCAAAGCTCGAAAGCCTAAGGCCTACGCAGTGGCCTTGTCTCCCGAAGTTACAGCGAGTCTTCGTGTTGAGGTCGAAGAAGGAGATGAAACTGAGGGTGAAGGCGATGCCTTCCCGTTAGTAACTCGGAGGAGAAGCGGCACTGGTGCTTCAAAGGTTACTACATCAAAGTCTGTCGAGGTGGTTTGATCTCGAGCTGAGAGGATCTCCGAAGGGAGCTCGGGCCCAGTCTCTGAACCGGCTGATGACCAGAATGCACCTTGCACTGAAAAGTACTCGGTCAAAGATCCTGAACGAACCAACCCCGAAGCTCCTCGAAGGAAAGAGAAGGCCCCGATCGATCCACTCAGGGTGATCGACGTGGGTGACCCTCCACAAGGCCCATCCTTTTCTGAAGGGCAGATACGGGATGCCAAAGACATGAAGACTCCTGAAGTGGGGGCATCCTACAGGGAGAATGATATCTTCGAGGAATGCCTTTCCAGGATTGAAGAGGGCCCCGACCTCGGCGCCTCGTTTAAATTCGAAGAGGCTGACAAGCTTCGAAAGTAGGTATACTTTGTCTTTTAACATCTATGCTTGAGATTTAATATGTGCCTTTCTAACTTCCTTTCTTCGTGACTAGGCTGTGATGCTCTATGACCAGGTTTTCTCCAAGTCTCGGGCAAAGCTTGCCCGATTTAAAGACGAGCTTAGGAAGATCATGTTGGAACACGATGACCTCAAGGCTCTTTATGTCAAAAAAAGGGGAACTTAAGCACCTTCGAGCCCGTTTGGAGGAGGCATCTCGAGAACGGGCTGATTTCATCGAGCAGGAAACATAGTCTTTGCGGTCTTGTTTTACACTTACTCATTTTAGTGTTCTAATGCCTCAATTCAATTCTTGGAGCTCAAGAAGAAGGATGACCTGGTGGAGCAACTTCGGGAGGAAAGGGTCAAAGACACCGAGATCCTCGGACTAAAGCAACATATGGATGAGGTAGCTTCCGAGAAGGACACTCTTCGAGAGAAACTGACCTCGGTTGAGCACCAACTTTAAGGTTCAAAGGGGGAAAGCCGCCATTATAAGGAGCTTCATGCCGAGTCGGCTACCGAGTTGTCCAAAATCAAGTCCGAAGTTGATGCGCTCATGTCCTCATATCGAACTGATGCTGCTGCTCCAAATGCTCAGGCTAAGAAAGTATCCGCGGAAGCCGAGATCAGGATAACTCATTCCCTTGATCATGCTCAATTGGAATCACGGAGGCAGGCTCTCGAGGAGATACACGCCAAAGGTTTTGTTCTTTCTGCCAAGATCGAGGAAGTGAAAGCGTTAGAAGAAGAATCGGTTGCACTGATCATTCCCAACCAGGATTCCGTTAGTGGCTCAGAGATTGGTGAAGACGAAGATGAAGTCCCCGAGAGGGAAGATGCTGCCGAGGATCAAGGTTCTGAGGGCCAAGCCTTCGAGAGTGCAGCTCTTGAAGGAACTTCCTCTGATCGAGTGACCCCGACAGAAGATTAGGCTTCTATTATTTTCCTTTTTTTGTGTAAGGGATCCTTATGGGAGCTTTGTAAATATACTTTTGTGAACACCATTTGGATATATAAAAGAACCTTTTTGTTTTATCTTCGCTCTTCGTCTTTATGTTAATTTCCATTTTGCCTTTGTCTTTGCTTTTGAGATTTGATGTTGTTGACGATCAGTCCGACGTGTTGGACTTAGAATACAAAATCCTTAGTTTTCGAGTTTGATCAATGATTGATAATATGCGGCCACTTAGTGTTTGATTTTCGAGCTTTAGCTTTAGCTCGGGATTTTCGAGTCCGAACTTAGGTAAGGTCTCGAGAACAGTGTCTTCGGCCTTTAAGTCTTTTATGTATCGATCCTTAGGATTTTTTAATACATTGGCCCTGAGGCTCTTTTTAAGTTGGCCTTTAGGCTCTTTAGATTGGCCCTTAGGCTCTTTTAACACATCGGCCCTTAGGCTCTTTTTAAGTTGGCCCTTAGGCCCTTTAGATTGGCCCTTAGGCTATTTAGGTTGGTCCATAGGATCTTACATTTTGGCCCTTAGGCTCTTATTAGATTGGGTCAATTCGACCTCTAAAATGGATACAATTTTCCCCCATTCTGGCTAAGCACTTTTAAAAATTTTGTTATGCCTTGGCATGTTTTTATATCCGTCCGAATTTTCGACGGTTCGATTGATATGAACCTCAATTACAAGTTGATGTGTGACGATAATTGAGTACCTCGTGAGGTTCTCTCGAAGGCTGATTTTCTCGAAGCCTTGACATTGTTCGGAGCTGATATTATCGAAGCCCCCTGCTTATGCCAAGGGTAGCCTGATATAACTGGGTTTTTCGAATTATTTGAAGGCCTTTAGTTGTATGGCAGAAGTCGTACATCTCCGAGCCGCATTATTTCGGCCGTAGCCTTTTTATATGACCGTAGTCTTTATATTTGGCCATAGCCTTTAGTCCCCGAGTGAGATTTCCTCGGACTTAATATCGAGGGTATGCCTTTTTAGGGGTCTTATAAGTTCGAGTATATATCCTTGGCCTTAATATCGGGGGAATTCCTTTTTTAAGGCCTATATGTTCGGATATGCCTCATTGAGGTCTTATAAGTTTGAGTATGCCTCATTGAGGTCTTATAAGCTTGAGTTTGCCTCATTGAGGTCTTATGAGTTCGAGTTTTTGATGACTCGATAAGTTGACTGTCAAAGACAGTCCCTGAATGTTCGGGTGTATTTAACCCTTGAGCCGTTTAATGAAAATATCAGACTTCTTTGAGACACAAAGTGTTTTGATATAATAAGAATGCTTCTTAAAATGATTTATACATGCGTACATGCTTTTGCCATTGGGGGATCGACTTATTCTGCACGGAGACGGTTCATTCGACCGTTTGGCCCATTACAACATTCTCCTATCGAGGCCCTTTTCGTCATGACTTGCTTTCTTCGAAAGAGTAACCTCCGAGTGTGATGCCCCCCAGTATTCAAGCTTGATAGAAAAGAAGCCTTGAATACTTGTTGAGTTTTCCTTAGGTGACATATATGTGTTGCCTCGTTAAAAACCTTGTCGGTTCCACTTGGGATAAAACCCTATCTAAGGGAAAAAGAGTGAAACGCAGCTTTAAAACCCAAGGTTTTAGAGTTGAAAGGTACTTCGATATCTCCGATAGATCATCTGCAAAAAGTTAGTGTGACATATAAAAAAAGGGAGAAGGTTATACCTTAGCAATAATATCGTTTGAGCAGTGATATATTCCAATTGTTTGGTAGTTGTTCGCCTTCCATAGTTCTAAGCTTGTAGGGTCCTTTGCCTACCACTCTGAGGACATGGTATGGTCCTTCCCAACTAGGGCCTAGATTCCCTTAATTTGGGTTTCGAGTGCTGAGGGTGACTTTTCTTAGAACCAAGTCCCTGATTCCGAAGTATCGAATGTTTGTTCTTCTGTTGTAGTACCTTTTAATCCTTTGTTTTTGAGCGGACATTCGAACCAGTGCGGCCTCTTATTTTTCATTTGATAGCTAGAAGGAGGTGTTTATGGCCTCGTTGTTTGAGTCCTCGGTGCCATGCTGAAATCTGACGCTCGATTCCCTGACCTCGACTGGTATCAATGCCTCGGACCCGTATAACAAAGAGAATGGGGTCTCCCCTGTGCTTGACTTCGAAGTTGTTCGATACGCCCATAGTACTTCAGGAAGCACTTCTCTCCAATTCCCATTTGCATTCTCTAATCTCTTCTTCAAGTTTTCAATGATAGTTTTGTTTGTGGACTCGCCTTGACCATTTGCACTTGGGTGGTAAGGCGCTGATATGATCCTTTTGATTTTATGATCCTCGAGGAATTTTGTCACCTTACTGCCGATGAACTGCTTCCCATTATCACATATAATCTCGGAGGGGATCCCGAATCGACATATGATATGGTCTGTTTCGAAGGCCTACGCTTCTACCCATTTTGAGAAGTAGCTAGTCATAAATAAGATGAATCTAGCTTTACTTGGTGCTGTTGGTAGGGGGCTGACAATGTCAATCCCTATTTAATGAATAGCCACGGGGATATGACTGAGTGTAATTGTTCACCGGGTTGATGTAGCATCAGTGAAAATCTTTGGCATTTGTCACATCTTCGAATGAACTCCTTGGTGTCCTTTTCCATGCTATCCTAGTAATACCCCTCTCTGATTACCTTTCGTACTAAAGAATCAACACCGGAGTGGTTTCCACAAGTGCCTTCGTGGATTTCTCGTAGCACATAGTCGGTGTCCCCCAGTCCCAAGCATACTTCTAGTGGCCCGTCGAAGGTCCTCTTATACAATTTTCCATTCTAATTGAGTGAAAATCGGGCTGCTTTGGCTCGAAGGGCCCTCGATTCTTCTGGGTTGTTGGGGAGATTCCCATGTTTCAAGTAGTCGATGTACTTGTTTCTCCAATCCCATGTTAGACTAGTTGAGTTGATTTCTGCATGGCCTTCTTCGATCACTGAATTTGATAGTTGTACGATAGTCCCCGAGATTATGTCATCTTCTTCAACCGAGGATCCCAAGTTCGCGAGTGCATCAGCCTCGCTATTCTGTTCTCGAGGTATGTGGACCAGGTTCCACTCTTCGAAGAGATGCAACGTCACTTGAAGCTTGTCTAAGTATCTTTGCATCCTGTCTTCTCGAACTTCCAAGCTTCCATTTACTTCGTTAACCACCAAAAGAGAGTCACATTTTGCCTCGATGACCTCTGCTCCTAGGCCCTTGGCTAGTTCGAGACCTGCAATCATGGCCTCATACTCGGCCTCATTGTTAGTCAACTTCGAAGTTATGGATTTCCAAAATTTTAAACTTGATAGCCTTTCGAGGTCGATATTCGATAAAGTACCCTCCAAGTTTGATGGCCCATTTGGCCAATCGGCCCGATAATTCAGGCTTATTCAAGATGTTTCGAAGTGGATATGTAGTTAACACACATATATGATGACATTGAAATTATTATATTAACTTCCTAGATGCACTTACTAATGCAAGAGCTAATTTTTCCAAGTGTGGATACCTGGTTTCAGCATCTCCCAGGGTCCGACTTATGTAATAAACAGGGAATTGCGTATCTTGTTCTTCTCGAACCAACACACCACTTACCGCAACTTCGGACACGGCCAAATACAAGTATAGTGTTTCATCCTCCTTCGGGCTATGGAGAAAAGGTGGGCTCGAGAGATACCGTTTTAATTTTTCCAAGGCCTGTTAGCATTTCAGAGTCCACTCGAAGTTTTTTTTCTTCTTGAGAAGGGAGAAAAAGTGATGACTCCAATCAGATGACCTCGAGATGAATCGGCCTAAGGCTGCTATCCGCCCGATCAACTGTTGTATTGCTTTCACATTGTTTACCACGGTGATCTCCTTGATGGCTTTGATTTTGTCGGGGTTGATCTCGATCCACCTGTTTGACACTATGAAGCCCAAAAATTTGCCCGAGCCGACTCCAAAAGCGCATTTCTCAGGGTTGAGCTTCATGTTGTATCTTCTTAGGATATCAAATGTTGCCTGCAAATGAGTCAAATGGTCCTATGCACGCAGGTATTAACTAACATGTCATCATTAAACTTCCATAGACTTTCCTATTTGATGTTCGAACATCTTATTAACTAGGCGTTGGTATGTAGCTCCTGCATTTTTAGTCCGAAGGGCATTACATTATAGCAATATGTGCCATACTTTGTGATAAACGAAGTCTTTTCCTGTTCCTCGGGTTCATTTGAATTTGATTGTACTCGAAGTAGGCGTCGAGAAAAGTAAGGATCTCGTGGCCAGCCGTAGAATCGATTAGACGATCGATGTTTGGAAATGGGAAAGAATCTTTAGGGAATGCTTTGTTCAAATCTTTGTAATCTACATACATTCTCAGTTTATTTCCCTTTTTAGGGACTACTAATACGTTAGCTAGCCATTTAGGGTATTTTACCTCCCTAATGGATCATATTTTAAGAAGCTTAGTTACCTAATGTTTGATGAATGTATGCTTTACCTCGGACCGAGGACTCCTTTTTTTCTTCACCGGTTTGAACCTGGGATCGACACTTAGTCGATGGGTGGTTATCTCCGATGGGATCCCTTTCATATATAAATGAGACCAAGCAAAGAAATCAATGTTATCAATAAGAAATTGATTAAGTTTTTTCCTGAGTTCAGGGGTTAATCCCGTTCCCATGTATACCTTTAGTTCTGGAAGATGCTCGATCAATACTGCCTTCTCGAGTTCTTTGATAGTGGACTTTGTTGCATCTGATTTCTCAGGGGAAACGAAGGCTCGAGGGGTGAGGAAGTCTTCTTCTCCATTCTCGAACATCTGTTCATCGATCACCTGTCCCTCGGGCTCAACCGAGGGTATGGGCTGTGATTGCTATTTAGCTACCTGTTCGCCTTTTGACTTCTCCGAGGTAGATGGAGCCGATATTGGTGCCAAGTCATGCACTGCAAATATCTCTTTAGCTGCATGCTGCTCTCCATACACCATTTTCACGCCATCCTTTGTTGGAAACTTCATCATTTGATGAAGAGTCAATGGTACTGCTCTCATGCTATGTATCCATGGCCTCCCAAGTAATGCGTTGTACCCCATGTCACCTTCGATGACATGAAACTTGGTGGCTTGGTTCCAACCATGTTGACTGTGAGGATGATTTCCCCCTTTGTTGTTTCACTCGCCATGTTGAATCCATTCAAGACTCGAGATTCGGGTATGACTTGGTCGAGTAACCCGAGCCTCCACGACCCTCGACTTGATTATATTGGCCGAACTACTTGGATCCACGGGCACAGGTTTGACTTGAATTTTATTGAAAAGGATAGAAATTACCAATGCATCATTATGAGGCTGAGATAAGGCCTCGATGTCTTCCACGCTGAATGTGAGGGTTTCCTCGGGAATGTAGTCCTGAGATCGCTTCTCCCTTGTGATGGATACTTTTTTTCGTTTGAATATGGGTCCCTGTGGGATGTCGACTCCTCTGATGATCATATGAAGGACATGCTACGGCTCCTCCTGTTCATCTTCCCTATTTGCATATCTTTCTCGAAAATGATTCTTGGCCTGGTCGCTGAGGAACTCTTGAAGGTGCCCTTCGTTGAACAATCGGGCTACCTCCTCTTGAAGCTATATGCAATCTTCGATTCTATGACCGTGAGTGCCATGGTATTTTCACATTAAGTTGGGTTTCCTCTGGGAAGGATCTGACTGCACGGGCTTGGGCCACCTGGTATTTCTAGTCTTGCCTATGGCTGATACGATGTCTGAGGCATCGATGTTGAAGTTGTACTCTGACAATCGGGGTGCCTCCAACGGTCCCGAGTTCCTGTCGCACTCGGTTTTGCTTATGAGTCACCGGGAGCTCAGGCCTCGATCCACCCTCGATTATTTCGAGGTATATTACGCCTCGAAGCATTTCTTCGATCTTCGACATATGGTTGGTATCTCTCCTTATTCGGCCTCGGCTCCCTTTCTGCATTTATTGATTCCTTTGCTAATAATCTTCTTGGATACACCGAGCCCGAGGGGGCTCCCAATTGGTCGTCCTCGACCCTGATTTTTGATTGGTACCTGTTGTGTACATCCGCTCAAGTTACGGTAGGATACTCGATCAAATTTTTCTTCAGCTGCTTCGAAGCTATTGAGCTTCGTTCATTTAGTCCTTGGGTGAAGGCTTGCACTTCCAGTCATCAGAGACTAGTGGTAATTCCGTTCGCTCCATCTGGAAACGGGATACGAACTCCCTTAGCATCTCGTTCTCTCTTTGTTTGATCTTGAATACATCGGACTTCCTTTTAGCAACTTTTATGGCACCAGCATGTGCCTTCACAAATGAGTGTGCCAACATGGAAAATGAATATATTGAGTTCGAGGGGAGGTTATGATACCACATCATGGCCCCCTTGGACAAGGTTTCTCCAAATTTCTTCAGCAGGAAAGACTCGATCTCGTCGTCCTTTAAATCATTTCCTTTTATACCACAAGTATATGTGGTAATATGCTCACTGGGATCTGTGGTCCCGTTATATTTTGGGATGTCGGGCATCCTGAACTTCTTCGGAATGGGATTCGGAGCCGAAGTTGGTGGGAATGGTTTATGTACGAACTTCTTCAAATCCAGTCCCTTCTATATTGGAGGTGCTCCAGGGATCTGGTCAACCCTCGAGTTGTAGGTTTCTACTTTTTTGTCGTTGTCCTCTCTCTTCTTTTATCCTGAATCGACCCTTTTAGTGAGTTCCTCGAGCATCCTCATGATGGTGGGGTCTGTTCTTGACCCATTATTGCTCGATCTTTCTGGTGCTGGCTCAACTCGAGGAGCTATTTCCGGTCCTGCTGTGCTCGGAGTCTTTTGCTGACTTTGTAATTGAGCAATAGCAACTTGTTGTGCTTGCAACATCTCAAAAATTACTTGTAGGCTGACTTCATCTCGAGCCTGTCTTCTTTGTGCGTCGTGTTGGACCTCTCCGCGTATGCTTCCTTCAATATCAGTGCTCAAATCGATGTGCACAACAACATGAGAAGCAACGTTGTTTGGGATAGAAGTTGGTGCTACCCCAGGGTTGAGCGGTGGTACCCCGGCCCCTGAAGCTGCCACACTGTTTTCCCCAAGGAATCTAACGCTGTTGTTTCCGTGCTTGGATGCGTTTGCAGTGTTAGGCATATTTTGACCTGAAATCAAAGAATCTTTGGAAAAGAAAAAGTGTGAAAAATAACTTGTGTTATCAGAAAACTAGGACCAAAATAATCACTATTATCTTTAGCCCCACGATGGGCGCCAAAATGTTTACCTCGAAAAATGGTGTTAACAATTATACTTGATTTGTTGTTTTAAAGAAATGTGGTTTATTTCAATACTAGTAAATAATCAAGAAATGATAAGCTTATAAGTAAGAGGAATGTGATAGCCAAACCAGTGTTGTCACAGAACTGGGGGCCTCGAGCTCAATAACCTCGGGGGTCTTGAGGTCAGCCTTTGGCAGTAAATTATGAACAATAAATAAAGAACAAGAAAGCTGAGGAATAATGTTGAGCACGTTAAACAAGAAGAGCAGAGTAGAGTGTTCTATTGCAGTGACATTGTCTTTTTATAAATGATTGGGGTCCCCTTTATATAGGAGGGGAAAACCCTAATATGGTACATCTCTAATTATTACAAAGAATACTATTGGTACAGCTGTATAACAGTTTAGTACGGAGTTGTACTATTTCTAACAAATTCTATCCGTCCTAACCACGTGTTCTTAAGAATTTCCCGCTTTTTCTTGGCTGTCATAGATTTGGCACTGCCTCGAGGTAGGTTGTGACCGGTCCTCGATGTTCCTTCTAGAAGTGTATGTTCAGCGATCAATTCGAAATTTACTTCGAATTCTTCGAGCTTGGGCTCGACGCAACAGAGACCTTGAAATCGGACTCCTCCGATTTCGGTCGTATACAGGGTTCAATCGACCTTGTTTCATCAAAAAATAATAATATATATATGTATAAATGGTGATTAAAGCAGCGTAAATATGATATTAAAATTATATTTGAGTCCACTTGACAAACACTTTGCTCTTGCAAAAGTGGTCAGAAAGAAGAAGAAAAAACCATAATGATAGCAGCATAGCTGCCTAATATAACTGCCTTTGCAATCAAATCAAATAATTTCATCCCGTGGCATTCAAATAACTGGCTTGATCCCGTTAATTAGGAGATTAGTTTGGGGGGTTTATAGGCAGCCTGTTACAAAAAAAAAGATGATAAGGTCCAGCCCCTTGTATTAAACAAAAACAATTTTGTGTTAGTTCTCTTTATAATTGAACAATCTGTACAAAGAGGCTTTTTTCCAAGTAAATTTGGCTAGCAATTGTAGTACATTCTTTCCAATGTATTGTAAAGTCATGTTCTATTTTCTTCTTGGATCATGTCAGAATAAATTAGTTCATTAAGAAATCTCAAACAAGTTGTCATATGCTTGGCAAGAATGCATTCGGTAAAATTGTCAAACAGAATCTCATATTTTCCTTCTATCCAATGGTATTAGTAGTCTGCTATGATACTCCATGTCCATCACAATAAAATTGGGGATAGGGGATCCCACTGCCTCAGTCCTTTCCTTGCCTCAAATAGATTAGCTGACTTACCATTATTTATTACATAGTAGGCAATTGTACCGATACATGCCATTATCCATTTCACAAATATTTCAGGGAATCCTAACAGCTTCATCATTTCTTCAATGTATACCCATTCCACAGAATTATAGGCTTCCTGCATATCTATTTTGAGCATGCATCTGGGGGATATGTTCTTCCTCCCATACCCTTTTACCAATTCAAGGCTTATAATGATGTTATCAGTGATTATTCTGCCTAGTACAAAGGCTGTTTGGCAATTATCTATTAGGTCTATCATAACTTCCTGTAATCTTGCTGTTAGGATTTTTGATATTATCTTGTAAAGCATTGTGCAGCAAGAAATAGGCCTGAATTCCTTGATGTTAGTTGGGTTCTTGACTTTTGGGATCAAAGTTATAGTGGTGCAGCACATGGCTTAGCCCATTTCAGCATTTCCATTACTGCTGCAGTAACCTCATGATCACCCAATATGTGCCATGCCTTCTTGAAGAAGTAGGAGTTATAACCATCACATTCTAGTATAGCTCTCTTTACTTCCTCTCTAGTAACTATTTTGATTAGTTGTAGTTGTTGCTGCCGGATTAAAGTATTGCCTTTTTGCATGATCTATGGAATAACTACTGGCATTTGTGAAGCTGTTGTACCAAACAATTTTTTTGTAGAAATTCAGTATTTACTCTTTTTAATAATATATAGATTACTGATATGAGCAAATTTATTTATATATAAAATTTATATTTTGTTACTTAATTTTTTTATTTTTTTATTTAAAGTACTACTCATTATACCGTGTGTGACAACATAGACTAGAAAAGAAAAAAAAAGCATCATCATATCAAGAAAAACAAAAGGTTGAGGATTATGATTTAATAAAATAAGACTTTAAATTTGATTAAAGGAAAAAAATGTCTATTTGTCACCATAAGTTATAGATTAGAATAATGACATATTTTTGTTTCTAGTTTTTTTTCTTTGGCACGGTAGAATGATTTTATCACCAAACGTCTCCCACTCACATTGCTACAATGAATACTTAATTAAATGAATTTTTACTTAATCTTGTTAATCTTCCAATATGCTTTGATACGTGAACCACTTTGTTTTTTTTGGACATAACTAAATGAGAGAAAAATTCAATCGGTACATTGAACCATGTCCTTCAACGGTGAAAATAGGCCTATAGTATAAAGATTTGTTCGGGAAAATGGTTGCGAGCTGGAGTTGCCACAATTTATGGCTATAGCAATAGGAGGGTCCCGGTAGAGAGAAAAGTCGGGATAACGAGCGCTCTGCTAGTCAAGCGGGCAACAGGAGCAGTGGGAAAGTCTTGGTAAGCCAACAACCCATTGAATCAGACAGGGCACACTGGCCAAGTACAAAAAATTAACCCGCTCCGCTTTCTTAAAAGCAGGGACCACTACGGGAGGTCCTGAAGAGGAGTAGGATCCATCTTTGGGGGTTCAATCTATATGACAATGATGTATACTTGATAATGTTTTTGGCGCCACCAAAATCCTAAAAAAAAAAAAGCGCTTTCGCAAGAGTCAACATAGTCCCTTCTGAATAGGAGGGAAAACAAAAAGAGTGCTCTCCTATGCCTCTAATGTCTTTTTATCCTTTGTTTGGGTACACAATTTAATATTAAAAAGTAGATTTAATATTAATAAAATGATAGAAGCTAAATGTATTATGACCGTAGGAATAAAATCACAACCACAAGTCTACTAGTGTGTGCCAAGATCTGGTGTCACAAGTATGTGAGCTATTAGTAGAATATATAAAAAAAATTTACTCTTCTGTTTGAAATAGAATAGACAGAAACTAAATCAAACTAGGGACTCCAGCTGTTGCTCAACGCTCGGAAGGGCAGCTCACCGTATAGTCTCGAACTAGTATCAAGTCTCACGCCGAACGGATATCCAGATGCACCTACCTCAGATACTGCATATTTAAGTGCAGAAGTATATCGTGAGTATATAAAACAAGGGCTCGACTTTGACATTTACTAAGGATAATAATAATAAGTCAAAATCATAACTAAGCATATATTACAAAAAATATACTGAAAACTCAACAACAGAAGATGATAAATATCCTTTTCACAATTATAAATCCCAAATTTATCTTCCATCAGTTCACGATTTATATCATCAAACATTGAGACAATATCAATTATGATAAGTCCCGAGAGTTTACCATGCGCAAATAATGTCGAGGTCGTACGACCCAAACCAACATAACTATATTTAAACTGTGCAATGCCGAGGGTCGAACGACACGAACCACAGATGCATCTATCTGCTACCGAGGCGTTCGGCCTCCTCCACAAATAGAAAATACTTTAAAGAAACACAAGGTTTTCAATAACAGTCAAGTGTTCTATTCACAACCTCAAATAAGTGAAACTTAACCCTTTAAAATTCTTTTATAGATTTTGAAATATGACTTATGCAATCCAATTACCAAAGTAAGGGCATAACCATTTCAAGTATAACATGATATAGGTCCTAGACTACCCGGACTATCTCATAAGTAGTAGCTACGTCCGGACTCTCATCACCTCGTATGTACGTAGCCCCTTCCCCGCCACAATTAAAAACACATACTAATTGATTCACCTATGGGGTAAATTCCCCCTTAAAAGGTTAGAAAAGAGACATTACCTCGTCTCAAGGCCTACTTCCAGTCCAAGATTATGCTCAAACTCTCAATTTGGTGTCTAACAATCCAAAACTAATCAATACATGCTCAAAAGTCTGTATTCCAACCATTAAAGAGGTTACCCAACCCTAAATGTAAGATTCTAAAATTCACCCCCAGGCCCACGTACCCGGATTCAAAAAAATTTCGAAGAAAGTTGTTACTCATAACCTCATGAACTAAAATATATGATTTTCACTAAATTCCATAACCATTTTCGTGGTAAAATCCCATTTTTATCAAAACCTAGGTTTTTCGTCTAAACCCGTGATTTACACAAATTTTCATGTTAAAATCTACCCATAGTCTATGTATTAAACTCATATTAGTTAGAAATTACTTACCTTCGAAAGCTAGGTCAAAATCCCCTTCTTTAAAGCTCTAAAATCGCTCAAGAGTGTATACTTGATAAAGTTTTTGGCGCCACCAAAATCATTAAAAAAAAAGCGCTTTCGCAAGAGTCAACGTATATAGTCCCTTATGAATAGGATGGGAAACAAAAAGAGTTATCTCCTATGCCTCTAATGTCTTTTTATCCTTTGTTTGGGGTTCCCTAGCAAACAAAGGTATTCACATCACAAGTTTCATGTCAAAATGGCAAAGCAACACGGTATTCACAACATATTTCACAACATATTTCATTTGGTGTGTTGTTCTTAAAGGAATTCTAGTGGTGTGTTGTTTTTAAAGGAATATCAGATATATGCAAAATGCAATTATAGAATGCGATCTAATAATAAATCAAAACGGAAAAATAGACGGAAGTCGTCGATAATAATACATGGCATAAGTTGCATATCCACAATTGTGATTTATAAGACGCATTTGGCAGTTGCGATTTAGTAATTACAATTTTTCATTGCAATTGCGACTTACAAGACGCATTTGGGAAATTATAAGTCGCATTTAAAATGCTATTTATAAGTCGCCGAACTGATTCATCAGTCGCTTGCGCTTTATGAGTCGCAACCTAATCGTGGTTTTAGTTTTTCGGTGTCGCTTTGGGATTAAGACTTGCTCTATGTTTAACGCTAGGAATTCAAACTAAACTGACATCCTTTATCCTGCTAAGAGCTCAAGTTTTTACCCTCGTTTACTGCAGACATCGAAATTTTAATGGATCAAGCTAAATCCTAAATTTAAGATACTACAGGACTCTTGAAATCTTAGGAGTCTATCAAAGTTTCTTGGAGGTTACTCTACCCTAAACGCTAGCGTATACCTATATAAAGAGATACATATTCCCTTGAAGAGGGTCTCAAAAATCTCATAAATTCTTGGGATATTCACAAAGGGATCAAGGCATAAAATAATGTCGTGATCAATAGATGTTCTTCTTGATAATCAAATACTTCAAGAAGAATATCCATACAATGATATCGACTTTCATGGAGATCAAATAATCCCAGAGAGTTCCGTATCATCCTACGTTCGAGAATACACTGATCCAGTCCTCGAATCTCGGGGAACAATTCGGAGGAAGAATCAAGGTATAAATAGAGTTGTAACCCGCAATGTTTATCAATAAAGTCACTTTATCCTTTTGTGACTGCACTTTACTTTTCGTATGTTGAAAATTTATTGCAAACATTTACATTGATATATTTTATTATATAATTGCTCGCAAGTGAACAATGACGTTGGAAAATTAACAAATAGTCTTGTGAGCCCTTTGTGAAAGCCGTGATTACAATGACGTTGGAAAATTAACAAATTTGTACCTATTAATTAACAACTATTAGTCAGATTACTTGGAAAAATGGTAAATAATTTGTTACAAATTACAATATAGGAAAAAGAGAAAGGACACAAATTTTGGAAACTTTACAACTTTAGTTTGTCGGCCCTAAGATAAAACCTAGCTTGTAACTCAAGAAACACGTAATCATATGTAGATAGGGAAAAGGAAAACCAAGTAATTCATACTAATATATATAACTTATAAGTAAAGCAATATCAGAAAGTTACCAAAACAAAACAAAAACTAGGTTATCAATTACTATTGGGAGCAAGAAAAAATGGCAGCGATTACCGATCATCCAATAATATGGACGAGAGGCAAAACTATCGGAAGAGGCAGTTTCGGTATCGTCACTTCAGCAACAACGAAAAACTTGTCCATTGATATTCCGTCCACAATCACAGTAAGAGAGAATTACTACACCAGTTTCAAGATTGTGATCATGTTATTCGATGTCTCGGAGCTAATGTTACTGAAGAAGATGGGAAGATATTGTACAACATGTTGATCGAGTACGCGTCTGCTGGAAGTTTAGCTGATCGGATTGGTCAAAATTCAAGGCAAGGGTTGTAAGATTTTGAGGTAAAACAGTCCGTGAAATCGATTCTATTGGGGCTTAGCCATTTTCATGGAAGAGGTTTCTTTCACCGTGACATAAAACCAGATAACATTCTTCTTGTTGGTACCGATAAAGTTGCCAAAATTGCTGATTTCGGGTTCGCGAAGAAGGTTGGAGGAGTAAAGAGTCAGAAAAGAAAGCACGAGAACACCTATGTACATGGCACCAGAATCAGTTCTTGATAACGAGTACGGACCTGAAGCCGATATTTGGGCTTTCGGGTGCACTGTTTTTGAGTTGGTTACAGGGAAGACAGTGTGGGATTGCAGTGAAGCTGACAACGTTGTTTATCTATTCTGCAAAATTGGAATGGGATCACCAGATTTGCAGAACAAAAGATTTTCAAAAGAGGCTGAAGATTTTCTGACTGAGATCACGATGGAGTGCTGATATGCTATTAAAGCATCCATTTATTTCATCTGATGATAATGTTGTTGTTCGAGAGCAGACAAGGAGAAAGGAACTCAACCCCTTTTTGTTTATTCGATATCTGTGCTGTTGAAAGTGATCCTTTGATTGACCGTTTCTACAACAGTACAGAGATGGATAAGGTAAAACCAATGAAGTTGTTGAACTGCAGATCCAACAAAAGAAGAAAGCTATGCTGATTATCAATTTTGATTAGAATGAGTATACAAATGTAAAGAAATACTTATGTAAAGAACTACGTTCGGGCTTGATCCCCTTAGGATAATATTTTGGGGTACGTAGGCAACATGTGAGAAAAAGAGAGATCAGGTGCATCCCCTTGTATTAAACAAAAACAATTTTGTGTTTATATTTTCTGTAGTAGTGAACAATCTGTACAAAAAGGCAGCAGCTTTTTGCATGTAATTTTTGCTAACACTGAGTACATTTTTATTTCAACATATCTTGCAGATTTATATATATGTTGTATTCTTCTTTCTTTGATCATGATATATAGAATCAATCTGTTAACTAGAAAGAGAGGCTCTTTAAACAGTGACTACATTCTGCTTTAATGTACGCAGAATTATGTTATATTCTTTTCTTTCTTGGAATCATATATATTAGAGTAAGAACAGATAACATAATAAGCCTCCTTTGTATGTAAAATTAAACACCATGTTTGCTTAAGGGCGGGCATGCTCGACTAAAAGAAGAGGAAAGCTTCGGCACAGGTGCGGACTCTGCGATCTCTAAATTGCCGAGGTTCCTTTTCTTCCGCCTCTTAAGATCCGCTATCTCTATGTATATATTTCATTGTATACATGCAGCCCGAGTAGAATGGAAGTTTCTCTACCTCGGACTACCATGCTGCATATCAAAATGCTCCTCCTTTTGCAACTTAAACATGTTTTACAATTAGCATTAACTATCATGTTAATCGTGAAGAAACACCTAATTTATGACATGAATGTCCAATCATTCCATGTGCAAACACTTCCCCAAGCTTGACTATTAATATCTGTCACAGGCATAGATCGCTGTACAAAATGAAAGAGGACCTTCTACTAGTGTGAGAAAGAGTACTCAGAACTTCTTTTTTTCAAAATGTGCACTTTTTGGCTTAAGAGTTCTAGTGGTGTGTTGTTTTTACAGGAATATAAAAAATATGCAAAATGCATTTGGGGAATGAGACTTAAGAATAAACCATAACGGAAAGAATAGACGCAAGTGCTCAACAATAGTACATGCCATAAGTTGCATATGTCACAATTGCGATTTAAGTTGCATTTTTTAATTGCGATTTATAAATCGCATTTGTACTTATAAATCATACTTGTCAAATGCATTCTCTAGTTACGAGGTATAAGTTGCATTTTTCAATTGCATCAATCGATTCCGATTACAGGTCATAGTTGGCAATTGCATTTATAAGTCTCCGAACTGCGATATATAGATGTATAGGTACCATGATTATTCATGAGTTGCATTACTTAACCGCGATTTTAATTTTCTGGTGTCGCTTTGGGATTAAGACCTGAGACGGACCCATGTAGTGCTAAGCGGGTTCAATCGACCTCGCTTCATCAAAAAATAATACTATATACATCTATGTATAGATGGTGATTAAAGCAGCGTAAATATTGTATAAAAATTATATTTGAGTCCACCTGACAAACGCTTTGCTCTTACAAAAGTGGTCAGAAAGAAGAAGAAAAAACCATACTGATAGCAGCATGGCCGCCTAATATAACTGTCTTTGCAATCAAATAAAATAATTTTATCCCCTGGCATTCAAATAACTGGCTTGATCCCGTTAATTAGGAGATTAGTTTGGGGGTACTGAGGCAGCCTGTTACAATAAAAGATGATAAGGTCCAGCCCCTTGTATTAAACAAAAATAATTGTGTGTTAGTTCTCTTTATAATTGAACAATCTGTACAAAGAGGCGTTTTGCCAAGTAAATTTGGCTAGCAATTGTAGTACATTCTTTCCAATGTATTGTAGAATCATGTTCTATTTATTTTCTTGGATCATGTCAGAATCAATTAGTTCATCAAGAAATCTCAAGTAAGTTTTCATATGCTTGGCAAGAATGCATTCTGTAAAATTGTCAAAAAGAATGTCAAATTTTCCTTCTATCCATTGGCTTTAGTAGTCTGCTAAGATACTCCATGGCCATCACAAATAAAACTAGAGATAGGGGATCCCACTGCCTCAGTCTTTTCCTTGCCTCAAATGAATTAGCTGGCTTACCATTATTTATTACAGAGTAGGAAATTGTACTGATATATTCCATTATCCACTTTACAAATATTTCAGGAAATCCTAACAGCTTCATCATTTGTTCAATGTGTATACGCTTAAAATCGGAGAGCCGATTTTACGGTCATTACGGCGCTTAGAAGGCTCGAAGGTTTGAGTTTTGGGCATCGAAGGGGCATATCGAAGGTACTCGACCTCGGGGCAGTGCCAATCGAAGACCAATGTGGAATGGCTGGAAAATCCCAAAAGGCACGTGGTTAAAGCTGATAAAGTACACAAAATAGTACAAGCCCGTACCGTGGCATTAAATGGATGTACCAACCATCTTTCTTTGCATTAATTACACATGTACTGTGTTGGGATTCCCCTCATATATAAAGGGGACCCTTGTTACTTTGTAACACACATGATATTCAATATTCACTTTGTAACACACACCATTGTGTCGATGAAGGCTCACACAATGCTCAACATGTCGATGTGAGCTCTCATACAGACGAAAGTGTGTGTGAGGGAGATCAACGTGAAGTAATGGGAGCCCCTGCTCAAAGGAAAATGGAAGTTAGCCTTCGTGTCATTTTTGAGATGTTGCAGGCACAACAGGTGGCTATTGCTCAGCTACAAAGCCATCAGAGAACCCCAAGCACAGCACCACCAGAAACGGCTCCTCGAGTCGAACATGCACTAGAAAGGTCGAGCAATAATGGGTCAGCAGCCGACCCCGCCATATTGAAGATGGTCGAAGACCTCGCAAAGAGGATTGAATCGGGCGAAAAGAAGATAGAAGCTAATGACAAAAAAGTGAAGACCTATAACTCGAGGGTCGATCAGATCCCGGGTGCACCCCTGATTCTGAAGGGTGTAGATTCAAAAAAGTTCGTGCAAAAGACATTCCCATCAAGTGCAGCTCGGATTCCTATCCCGAAGAAATTCATAATGCCCGATATCCCAAAATACAGCGGAACTTCGGACCCCAATGAGCACATTACTGCCTACACTTGTGCTGTGAAAGGGAACGACCTAAGAAATGACGAGATTGAGTCTGTCCTATTGAAAAAATTTGGAGAAACACTATCCAAAGGGGCCATGATATGGTATCATGACCTTCCCCCGTACTTGATAGATTTGTTTGCCATGATGGCGGACTCCTTTGTGAAAGCACATGCTGGTGCCATCAATGTCACCACAAGGAAATCTGATGTCTTCAAAATCAAGCAAAGAGAGAATGAGATGTTAAGGGAGTTGGTATCCTGCTTTCAACTAGAACGAATGGAATTACCACCGGTCTCCGACGATTGGGCGGTACAAGCCTTAACTCAGGGCTTGAATGAACGAAGCTCGATAGCTTCAAAACAGCTGAAGCAAAATTTAATCGAGTACCCCGCCATAATTTGGGCGGATGTACACAATAGGTATCAATCGAAGATCAGGGTCGAGGACGACCAATATCGGGCTCAGTGTATCCTAGCAGAGTCTTAGCAAAGGAATCGAGGCTTCCAGAAAAAGAGCTAATAAGGCCGAACAAAAAAAAGGTATCAACCATACATAGAAAATCGGGGAAATATCCTGAGGCGTAACATACCTCAAAACGACCAAAGGATGGACCGAGGCCAGAATCCTCGAGTACTTGTGAGTAAAGCAGGGTTTGACAGGCATACAGGGCTGGTAGAGGCACCCCGACTATCTTAGTACAATTTCAACATCGATGTTTCAGACATCGTATCAGCCATAAGTAAGATCAGGGATACCAGGTGGCTAGGACCCGTGCTATCAGATACTTCGTAGAGGAACCCCAAATTGATATGCGAATATCACGATACCCACGGTCATAGGACCGAGGATTGCAGACAGCTTCGAGAAGAGGTGGCCCGACTAATTAGCAAAGGGCACCTTCGAGAGTTCCTCAGCGACCAGGCTAAAAACTAATTTCGGGAGAGAGAGGCAAATAAGAAAAATGAAACAGAAGAACCACGACACGTCATCCGCATGATTATTGGTGGAATCGACGTCCCTCAAGGACACGTTTTTAAGAAAACAATAATATCCATCACCAAGGAAAAGCGAACCCGGAGCTACATACTCGAAGACACCCTTTCACTCAACGAAGAGGACATCGAGACCTTGTCTCAACCTCATAATGACGCACTGGTAATTACTTTTCTTTTGAATAAATTTGTAATTAAACGTGTGTTCGTGGATCCTGGTAGCTCGTGCGTGCCTCTCGAGTCCTCAACAGATTCAACATGGCAAGCGAGACAAAAAAAGGAGAAATCATCCTCCCAGTCAATGTGGCCGGTACAATTTCAGATACCAAGTTTCATGTCATCAAAGGTGACATGAGATACAATGCATTGCTTGGAAGGCCATGGATTCACAATATGAGGCCGGTGCCGTCAACTCTTCATCAAATGATGAAGTTTCCTACGAAGGATGGAGTAAAAACAATATACGGAGAACAACACACAGGAAAAGAAATAATCGCAGTGCACGATGTGGCACCCACACCTTCTACATCGAAGGAGCCAAAAAACAAGAAAACAACCGAGTAACAATCACAAACTACATCCTCGTAGGAACATATAAAGGACTGTGCTGCATCCTCGTAACGGATAACCAAAGCATATCAAGGCTTGAACGCCACCATAGCTAAGGTACAATCCTCTCCCTCTTTCCTTCACACTTTACACTGACTTGTGTGCAGGTGGTCGATTGAAAGGAGTCAAAGTACCCTCCAGCTCGAAGGCCTTAGGTTTAAAGCATGCATTGCACTCTTTTTCCCTCACGTCAGATTTTATCCCAAATGGGTTTTACCGACGAGGTTTTTAACGAGGAAACATCCATACGCTACCTACGTAGAACTCACCAAGTATTCAAGGCTTCTCTTCGATCAACCTCAAATACTGAGGGGCATCCCCCCGGGATATCACTAAAATATGCCAAAGAGGGTGTCGACATGAGAATGATGTATCGGACCAAACAGTCGAATGAACCGTATCCGCGTAGAATAATCAAACCCTCGATGGTGAAAACATGTATACTTGTACCTAGTAATCAGAGAAGAATCTTTTATCATCAAAACACTTCGCGCGTCAAAAAAGTTTGCTATTTTCACAAGAAACGGCCCCAGAGCTAAAAATTTATCGACCGCTCGGGGATTGTCCTCGACTGTCGGCTCATCGAGCTATCTAACTCGAATCTCTAAGACCTCAGGGCCGGAAAATTCGAACTCATAAGCCCTCCATGAGGCAATATCAACTCCAACTCGAGGACTATCCTCGACTGTCGGCTCATCGAGCTATCTAACTCGAAGCCGTAAGACCTTAGGGCCGGAAACTTCAAAATCATAAGCCCTCCACGAGGCAATATCAATGGCATAAGCCCTCCATGAGGCAACATCAACTCTGACTCGGGGACTGTCCTCGACTGTCGACTTATCGAGCTATCTAACTCGAAGCCGTAAGACCTCATGGCCGACAACTTCGAACTCATAATCCCTCCACAAGGCAATATCAATGACATAAGCCCTCCATGAGGAAATATCAACTCCGACTCGAGGACTGTCCTCGACTGTCGGCTCATCGAGCTATCTAACTCGAAGCCGTAAGACCTCAGGGCCGGCAACTTCGAACTCATAAGCCCTCCATGAGGAAATATTAACTCCAACTCGGGGACTGTCCTCGACTGTCGGCTCATCGAGCTATCTAACTCGAAGCCGTAAGACCTCAGGGCCGGTAACTTCAAACTCATAAGCCCTCCACGAGGCAATATCAATGACATAAGCCCTCCATGAGGAAATATTAACTCCAACTCGGGGACTGTCCTCGACTGTCGGCTCATCGAGCTATCTAACTCGAAGCCGTAAGACCTCAGGGCCGGCAACTTCGAACTCATAAGCCCTCCATGAGGAAATATGAATCATAAGCCCTCCATGAGGAAATATCAACTCTGACTCAAGGACTGACCTCGACACTCGAATCATAGCCGTAAGACCTCAGGGCTGGCAACTTCAAACTCGTAAGCCCTCCATGAGGCAACATCAAAACTGTAAGACCACAAGCAAGGCATGTACAAATTTGTAAGACCTTAAAAAGGCATAATCCCCATATCAAAGTCTAGGATATATATCGAACTTGTAAGACCCCTAAAGGGCATACCCTCGATATAGACGCCGTTATCTCACTCGGGGACTAAAAGACTACGGCCAAATACAATGACCACCGTCATAAGGCTCTGGCCAAACTAACGCGACTCAGAGACATCTGACTGTTTCCATAAAATCACAGGCCTCTAATTACTTCGAAAAAACTTTGAAAAGAACCAGTTAAAGGTCGTACCGACCTAAAACGTAAGAGCCCAAGTTGCCAGCTACATCAAAGGTCGTACCAGCCTAAAGTGTAAGAGCCCAAGTCGCCAGCTACTCCTACTGACCTAACGGTAAGTCACCATATATAGGTCGTACTGACACAAAGCACCTCAGGGCCAATTTGAAAATCTGAGGGCCGTTCAGCTCGGTCGAAACCCGACTCAGAGACTAAGCTCAAAACGGTTAACTAAAATGCCTTAAGGCTAAATGCGTTAGAGCCCAAGTCGCCAGCTACCCCGAAGGTCGCACCAACCTAACGCGTAAGAGCCCAAGTCGCCAGCTACAAGTCATTTCGACCCAAAGTGCCTCAGGGCCGATTTAAAAACCTGGGGCCCTTGAGCTCGAGTCGAAACCCGACTCAGAGACGAATCTCGAAATAGTTAACCAAAGCGCCTAAGGTCCAAATGCGTAAGAGCTCAATTGGCCAGCAACACCGAAGGTCGTTCCGACCTAACGCGTAAGAGCCCAAGTCACCAGCTACAGGTCGTTTCGACCTAAAGCGCCTCAGAGCTGATTTAAAAACATGAGGGCCGGTGAGCTCGAGTCGAAACCCAACTGGGAGACTAAGCCTGAAACGGTTAACCAAAGCGCCTAATGGCCAATTGTGTAAGAGCCCAAGTCGCCAGCTACACCGAAAGTCATACCGACCTAATGCGTAACAGCCCAAGTCATCAGCTTAAAATGCCTCAGGGCCAATTTATAACCCCAAGGGTTTCACCTCAAAGTACAATTCATCAGGCTAACTGTCGACAAACAAATCAAAGAAACCAAAGAATCTTTCATATAAATATGTGAATTACAAATACATATTTACAATGCTCCCACATGAGCCTTATGCGAACAACAAAGAAAAAAACTAGTATGCTCTAGGGACCAACTCCCTCGGAAGCCTTCAACTACTAGCATCGACACATGAAGTAAGGAAAAACTCTGCGTCGATCTCATGCGCCTTGGCCTGCTTTATCTTTTCCGAGAGATCAAAGCCCCTAGCGTGAATCTCTTTGAGAGTCTCTCTCTGAGACCTACACCGGGCATACTCATTACCCCTCCTCTCTCTGTCAAAAGATCCTCTCAGCCCAACCAGAGCATCGGCAACATCTTTCAAATAAATGGTCATTTTCTTATCGTCCTTCGCTCGAACTTCTTTTGCTTCAGCCCGGGCTTCCACAACCTCGACCTTCATATTTAAAATATCGGTCTCAATCTTGGCAATCCTGCTCGTCTTAATCGAGCTACTTTCTCGAGCATTGCAAAGTTGCACCTCGAGGGCAGAAGCCTTGGCCAAGGCATTCCTTTGATCCGCAACATGAACGCCCATCTGCGCCTTCAACGCATGGAATTCGAATTAACTTGCCCGACCTCGCCCCAAAGGCGTTCAAGAATTTCCATTTTTCTCTGTAGCTGAAGCACCGAAACATTAGTTTTCGAAAGTGGGAAAGGGAGCATATAATCTTTCAGGATAAAGGTTACCTGACGCTCGAGATTTCCTTCAATGTTTCATCTCCGATACATCTCCAACCGAAGATGTATCAACTCTTTCATCTTCTTATTGCAAAGAAGCTTGAGAGATTTTTATTTTCCCAAAGATTCCCGCAACCTGGTCTCACAGCGGAGCACCTCGAACTTGAGCTTATCAAAAACCTACGGAAAAGAAGCTTCATATCAGAGAATGAAGATTCATAGCTAAAAATCCAACAAAGCCGATCAAAACTCACCTCGGAACAAAGCCGCTGAGCCTCCTCAAAAGTTGAGCGCTGGCCTGGCCCCATCGGCCCCAGTTGAACCGCTCTTGGTAAGAGCATGACCACTCGAGACCCCACTTGGTTCGGGCGGCCCCTGGCCCCGAGCATCCCTTGAAGTACCTTCGAGGACAGAAACAGATAATGGTAGAGGACCCTTGCTCCTTCCCTCTCGAGGAACTTCTCCCTCAAAACTAGAGGTCTCAGGCCTAGCAAAATCGGCAACCTCGGGAGGCCCCCTGGCTCGAGCCGTAGATGACAAACCATACCCCTGACGAGAGCTGACGTCCATGGAATGACCAACGTATATGAAGTCTTCTTCAGTTGCGACATCTCCTTTGTGTCCCTGAGCAGGCCCCGTCTTAGTGAGAATGTCCTCATCCATCAAGGACCTTTTTCGCTTATTATCTTCCCTCGGCTCCGAAGCCGATGACCCTTCCCTCTTCTCGAAGGGGTACGGTCTAACCTCCGAGAATCCACCAACACCTGTGGTAGCAAAGTTAGTACACATAAAAGGAAACATTCTTGAAAGGGCAATCACATGGCTCATACCGTGGTGATTTGCTTCCCATCTGCCCTTAGACAAATCTCGCCACTTGCTTCCACGGAACCGCTGAGAAAAGGAAAGAAACATTCTTATAGATCAACCAAAGCAAATGGAACTAAGGTATGACGTAGCTTACGTTTGAAGTTCCACTTCTTGGGAAACAACAGGCACTCTGCATGAATGATATCGGTGGTCCTCACTCGGACAAACCGACTCATCTATCCTCGGTTCTGGTCCTCGTCGTCACTAACAATAAAGGGCCTCGTGGATCCGCGTCGTAATGCAATTAGGCCCCTCCAATGCTGAGGTCGATATAGTCTAATAAGGTGGCTAAGGGTAAACACCCAGCCTTTTCGGTAAAGTACCTCATCATCAGCACTATCTTCCAAAAGGAAGGGTGAATCTAAGCCAGGGTGACTTGGTACCTCTTGTAGAACTCGAGCACAAGGCGATAGACGGGGCCCAATGTGAATGGGTACGTATATATGTTCAAAAATCCCTCCACATAGGTCATGAGGTTCTCTTCTCGAGAAGGTATCTGCATCATCACATTTTCTCCCCAACCGCAGTATCTGCTTACGGCCTCGAGGTGGTTTTCTTCTATCGATCGGATGAACCTTGACGCATGCTCTCGATGGCCCGGGGCGTCGAAAGGTTTCTTTAGTGCAAAATATATCTTCAAGGCAAAGCAGCTCGAGGTCAACTCGCCATACGCCGACGGTGTACCATCGACCGGGCAAGACACAAAGGAAAGGTTTTCCTCTTCTTGGTGAACGGATTCAGGCACGGCAACCATGACTACTCAAGCAAAGGTAATGAGGAAGAAATGAAAACAGTTCCGTAAAGATGAGAAAGGGAAAAGAACGTTGAAAGGAAAGCTATGTTTTGCAAAGATGCAAGGCTTAGAATGAAGAGGAAGCAAGAATATATATAGAGCAAGCGGTGTCTATCCAACTACTTTGAAAGCCATTTAATTCTGACAAAGTTTTCATAACGTTTGGGGAAGTGTATCGGTGGGGCCATCTCGGTCACTTCACGGTCATGTCACATAAATGACACTGTCACACAACATTCAATGGATCAAAGCTCCTATGCTGACCTGACCTCGAGAGGGTGTCCGATCTTGAGGGGATCTACTATTTCAAGTACGAGTTTCGAAGAGCTAAGAATAGAAGTATGAAAGTCAATTTTTGCGTAAGCATTGCAGGACAAAGTTTGGGAGATATGTAACTAAAAGATACCTTATTTCAAAAAATGCATTTACAAGGGTGTTTTAAAAAAAATTCCCCCGAGGGTCCCATATACAGAAAAGGAAAAAAGCAAAAAAGAAGGAGATTCTACTATTCGCCTTCACTGCTGTCCAAGCCGCTTTCAGAGCCCTCGTCTGACGTGGTCGGCATTGCCTATTCTTCCTCCAGGGCCTTGGCTTCATCGATCTTGGAACCGACGCCCTTAGCACTTACTTCCTCGAGGGTTTTCCTCCTGTCTTGTGTGCGGGCATGAGCAACTGCCCGAGCCAGTTTTAGCTCGGACTTCTCGGATATCTCCCTGGACCGGTCATTCGCAACAGCAACATCCCTCTTGTATGAGGAGACAGACTCATCGGCCTCGGACCTGGCCGCAAATAGTGTAGCAGCCTCCTCCTGAGCGCCTCAAAGAAGCTCTTGAATCAATGATAGCTCCCCCCAAAGCGCGTCCTTCTCCAAAGCTGTGGAATTATTCAACCGAGCCAGCTCGAGGATTTCGGCGTCCCTGGCCGCAACATCCTCTCAGAGCTGTTCCACCAGGGAATCCTTCTACCTAATTTGAAAAGCACAGAAAATAAGTCGATCAGCGCCAAGTATTGCAATTAAAGGTAAAGTTGTGAATACCAGAATACCTGCTCGAGAAAGTCGGCCCTCTCCCGAAGAGCTCTCTCCGAGCCTGCCCGGAGGTTGATCAATTCCTCCTCTTTCCTGACACACAGAGTCTCCAGCTCGACAAACTCCGACATGAGCTTCTCAAGCTCCCCTCCAGGATGAGTCAACTCATCTTGCATCTTGGAGAAGGCTTGGTCATACAATTTCTTGATCTGCAGCACAGAGGGAGAACATTAGAAAGCAAGAATAGAAAGTTTAAGAACAACATATTATTTCGAGAATATCACCTGCTTTTGGAGCCTCTCGGCCTCCTCGAGGGCAGGGGGCATCAACATTGGTCTCCTCCTCTACCCCTTCAAAATAGTCTCTTAATGCATCTTCCACTCCACGAGAGGTCTCTAAACCAGGAACATTCCGGACTTGGGCATCTCGTATTTCCCCTGGAGAAAATGACGGGTCGAGTGAAGTCCACCAGCAATATCAACCTACATCTAGGCTTCTTCCCGAGCCCGGAAAGCTCCAGTAGCAAGCCCTCCGAGCTCATCAACACGGACTGTGCCATGTTCGACGAGCGTTTTGGGGACTGCACCCGAACCCTCCTCGAGGGTCTCCTCAACACAGGGCAGGTCCGCATCGGCCGCCTCCAACTCAGCAGACATCCGCCCGACAACTCTCGAAGCACTAGCGCTTTGTTTTTCCCTTTGTACCAAAGGGCAGATATCATCACTCCCCGGCCCACAAGCTCTCAACGGCTGTCGAGGATAAGACCATGGCATCGGTTTTGGGCTTCCGAGCCTTTGCCCATTTTTGATTTTGGAGACTCTGCCAAGGCCTCCTTCTTCCTTTTCTTTTCCTTTGTGGTCTTCGGAGCCTCTTCTTCACCAGGTGGGGGCGGTCTTATCAACACACCTTCGCCAAGGCCTGCACAAGCGTGTTATATCAGAAAACATCGCCATCAAAAGTTCTTACAAAGAATGAGAAAACAATAACAATAAGCGCATACCATGGTTCTTAGCCTGCCACCGCATTTTAGCCAGCTCACGCCATACACGTTTGTTGTATGGGAGAGCGGAGTCCAAAAGTTTGATCCATCACGAAAGGTCTTGGACCGCGCCGGGGAACTAAACGGCGGCTACACAATTACAAGAAGACCAGTCAAAGAGAAAAAGAGATTGAAAAACGTACTCAATTCAGGGGTACTTACATTTCATATTCCATTCCTCCTGGAACGACATTCTTTCAGCAGGGATGATGTCCGAAGTTCTGATTCTAATAAATCGGCTCATCATCCCCAATCTCTATCCTCATAGATGCAGGCGAGAAATGCCTTGGCGGATCGACGGTGCAGTTTAATTAGGCCCCCACATAAGAGTTGAGGGATGTATAATCTGATCAAATGGTCAAGGGTGAAAGTTATCCCCTCGACCATGTTGGCAATATGTTGAATCATATAAATGTTCCTCCAAAAAGAAGGATTGATTTGACCGAGTGTCACTCGGTATTGGTGGCAAAAATCAAGAATCACGGGGTCAATCAGTGAAGAGGAAGAATCCACGGGGCCTAAGGTAAAATGGATATGTATATACGCTGAGAAATCTAGCCTTATGCGTGACTATGCTTTCGTCAGCTGTGGGGATTTCCACTCGGGCCGCCTCCCCCCAACGACAGTTGAGTTTTACCCTCTTAGTATCAGATACTACACTTACATATGATACATGGGCTTACATCAGCCCGGTGTAGAAGGGGGTTTCTTAATCATGAAATCGGAGATGGTATCAAAAGGACCACAGATGCATTGCTCGATGGTAGGAGGAGTTCGTCACTTTCCCTTAGACGGGCGTTATGAAGAAGCGGCTCCCTCCTTTTGAGGTACCGTTTTGGAAGTTTTTTCCATGGTTATGACTGAGTTTTGAAGAAAGAAGACGAAGAAGCAAACAAATATAGAAGATGAGAGTAGAAAACAATTAGTAAAAGTTTGAAGGTTTGAAGAAGATGTAAAATTATGAAAAGACAAGTGATTGAAGTATTTACAGAGGCCCTTTTGGCGTGTATTGAAGCGGAAAGGTCGAATCAATAATGGTTCATGGGCTTCTCAAAAATTGTGTTGACGGCAACATCCATGCAGCTTTTTATGTCACATAATTTAATGCTCTGAAGAAACTGATGTAATAATAGGGATGTCTAAGAGGAAAAAAGTCAAAGCGGGGACTATCCGTATACGGTTAAAATCGGAGAGTCCGATTTTACGGTCATTACATCGCTTAGAAGGCTCGAAGGTTCGAGTTTTTGGCATCAAGGGGGCATATCGAAGGTCCTCGACCTTGGGGCAGTGCCAATCGAAGACCAACGTGGAATGGTGGGAAAACCCCAAAAGGCACGTAGTTAAAGCTGACAAAGTACACAAAATCGTACAAGCCCGTACCGTGGCATTAAATGGTTGTACCAACCATCTCTCTTTGCATTAATTACAGATGTACTATGTTGGGATTTCCCCTCATATATAAAGAGGACCCTTGTCACTTTGTAACACACACGATATTCAATACAAGAACAACAACATCCTCTGCTCTCTAACTAAAATATTCTCTACAATTGTTTCATTGATTTATTGCCTTTCATTTATTGTGTTCATTAGTTATTCTTCATTTATTACTTGTTATTAATCACAAGTAGGCCGTATTTTAGGCCTTCAACACTGTTATACCATTCTCGATATCCCCTTGTCAAGCTCCTAAGCTCGACCTTGAGGCCCATTCCGACCAGCCTCGAGATCAGTCCCTCTGCTGCTCGATTTGCTCAATCTCATTACCTTTTGCTCTTATCTCGTTTTCTCACTTCTCACTTAGCATCTACTGCCTAAACAACTAGTATTAAAATAGATCACGTATTTTTAGAACCACATAATCAAGTATAATTGTAATTATCATTTTCAAGGTAAACACAATATATACTCATTCCACAGAATCATAAGCTTTCTGCATATCGGTACAAAAAGAGAGATCAGGTGCAGCCCCTTGTATTAAAAAAAACATTTTGTATTTATATTTTCTTAATTGGTGCAAAAAGGCTGCAGCTTTTTTCATGTAATTTTAGCTAACAGTGAGTAGATTCTCTTTTCAACATATCTTGCAGATTTATATATATGTTTTATTTTTTCTTATAGAATCAATCTGTTCACTGGAAAGAGAGGCTCTTTTGCAAGAAGATTTTGCTAATAGTAACTACATTCTGTTTTATGTTATATTCTTTTATGCCATGTTGTCATGGAACCAGAATATATTAAGTTAGTGTAGCAAAAAAATAAAATGAAAGAGCCTCTTTTGTATGTAATTAAACGCAATGTTTATTTGAAACATGAAAATTCTTTCTTCAAAAGATTAGGTTTTGCTAAGTTAATTTAGGATTTGGTTCCTAAAAAGTTGTTATAACTAAGGAAGTAAAAGGAGGCCTAATTACTAAATAGCTATCCAAAGCAATTGACATGATTTATAAAACCAATGATCATTCTCTCATCTAGGCTAGATGGTAACATATTCATTAGCACAATGGCTCAAACCTAGATATAGATCATTTCCTCTAGCAATTTATATCTAGCACTTTCTACACACAAATTTTATCCCATCACACCAGTTATTACAAACTACAGGTTCTGCCAAAGTTAACCATCGTGGTAGAATTGATGATGGGTAGCGAGCACAGTTGTCACGACTCGGAATCCCCATCGGGGCCGTGATGACGCCTAACATTATATTTTCTAGGCAAGCCAACATTAGAGATTTATTAATCAACTCTTTTACATTTCAGTGATTAAAAATAAGCAAGCTATAACAAGTCGAAATGAACGCGGAGATATATATAACATCTTTAATTATATACTACTACAACCCTGAATCCGGAGTCACAATTCACGGACATTTTAGATTTTACTACAAATATTTGTCCGAAAGAGAATACAATTGTTTGCGAAATAAAGAAAACAATAATGTATGGGGGTATAGAAGGGGACACCAGGGCCTGCGGACGCCAACAAGTCTACCTTGGGTCTCCTAGCCGATAAATCCTACAACCAACCTCTCGATCAACTCGAACCAGCTCCAAAATCTACGCAGGAAGTGTTGAGTGCAGTATCAGTACAACCGACCCCATGTACTAGTAAGTGCCAAGCCTAACCTCGACAAAGGGGTGACGAGGCTACGGCGGGGCAATCATAATATAATCTGCATATAGTATATAATAAAAACAGAAAGGAAGACAGAATAAACAAAGAAGTAACTTGCAAGAAGCGAATACAGTTCTCAAAGTATTTCATCAGTGCTCGGCTACTACCAATACTTAAGTGCAATTTAAGACTACCGTACAACTAACACATTCAAGGAAAAGTATAAACATATAGGTTGTTGCGGCACGCAACCCGATCCCACCGTACATATCATAATTCCTCCCTTATTTCCTCTTAATAACATAAACAACATAATATAAATAAAAGTGTTGCGGTGTGCAACCCGATCCCACCATATCACGATAATTACAATTACAGTTCACCCTTATTCCACCACAATCCACCCTTATTACACCTGTTGCGGCGTGCAACCCGATCCCACCATATCACGATAATTACAATTACAGTTCACCCTTATTCCACCACAATCCACCCTTATTACACCTGTTGCGGCGTGCAACCCGATCCCACCGTACAATATCAAGTCACCTTTATTCCTCCTCAATATATCACCCTTATTCCACCTGCTGCAACGCGTAACCCGATCCCACCATATCAATATCAATTATTCAGTAACTACAGAAATTTCACAATCAAATCACAAAACCCATCACAATACTTAAACTTCAAACCAAAGCAAATGGGAAGCTTGTACACTATAAAACTTCACACAAGTAATAATACTCAGCAAGACAAATCCAGAATATACCATAAAAGCACCGATAAACCAGCTTAAGCAAATAATAGGAGACAATGAAGCAGCATAACTAATACCTTCAACAAAGGGAATCAATGTCTAACAAGTAGCAATTAGGCATGGGAATGCAAGTAAAACATGTAACAGTTAAGGCAGAAAAAAAAAACAATATGAGAAGAACGGGAAGGAAACATGCAAAAACAGATAACTTGGCAGTGCATAAGTACTCGTCACCTCACATATATGCTGCTCACATGAATTTCATATAGAAAATAGGTCGAGGGTTCCTAATCCCTCAAGTCAAAGTTAGACACAACACTTACCTCGCTCCACATGCCACTCAATGCTCAATTACCGCTTTTCCTCCAGTATCTACCTCCAAATCCATCGTATCTAGCCACAATTAACTCAAAACATCAACTCTTGCTAAATGAATCAATTACAATGCATAAATTTTGATTTCCCAAACTTTCCTACAATAAGTAAAAAATCAACCCCGGGCCCGCTTGGTCAAAACTCGGGGTTCAGACCAAAACTCATTCACTCCCGGGCCCGATTATGCAATTATTTTTGAAATCGGACCTTAATTTGAGAACTAAATCCCAAATTTTCAAAAATTTCTAATTCTACCCATACCCCCAATTTCTACCATGGAAATCCTAGATTTTAGGTTGAAAATTCATGAAATGTGATGGGTATTTGAAAGAAAGTGGGTTAGGATCACCAAAGTTTTGGGGAACAAATGGTCTTGGAAAAATTGCCTCTAGGGTTCTAGAATTCGAAAATTTGGAGAAAGGGAGAAAAATCCCGTCTAAGTCTCATTTACCTAGCTGCAGATGTCGCAAATGTGACCTGTCCTTCGCAAATGCGAAGGAGGCATCGCAAATGTGAACCCCTTCTCACTTCTACACTGTTCACAAATTCGAGGTATAGTTCGAAAATGCGAACATGGGCAAGATCACAAATGCGACCATGTGATCGCAAATGCGAACATGGGGAAGATCGCAAATGCGACCATGTGATCGCAAATGCGAAAGAGGCATCGCAAATGTCAAACCCTTCTCACTTCTACACTGTTCACAAATGCGAGGTATAGTTCGCAAATACGAACATGGACAAGATCGCAAATGCGAAAAGTACGCCTCCCCAGCTCCCATTGCAATTGCGAACATTGGCCTCCACAGCTACTCTTCGCAAATGCGATGAGTAGGTCGTAAATGAGAACCCAACAGTGGTCGCAAATGCGAAGCTTGATCTCGCAATTTCAAGATCAAAGGCCTGCAACAAGAACTGAAGCACTCCAGCAAATTTTCTAAGTTCAAATCACTCTGTAGCCTATCCATAACTCACCCGAGCCCTCGGGGCTCCAAAACAAACATGCACACAAGTATAAAAATATAATACAAACTTTCTCGCACAATAAAATAGCCAAAATAACACCTAAACTTACGAATTGAACCCAAAACCACATGAAATTTTCAAGAAAACTTTGAAATTCCTATTTTCACAACGGTACGTCCGAATCACGTCAAATCAACTCCGTTTTTCATCAACTTTCACAGGCAAGTTATAAATATGGTATTGGACCTATACCGAGCCAGGAACCAAAATAAGAACCCGTTATTCAAAAATTCAAACTTTGGTCAAACACTTCAATTTCATTAAGCTTTCAACTTTCAAATTCTAACATAGTTCGATATTGTAATGACACAGCTGGTCGTTACGAGAGTTATAGCCATGTTTACCCTATTTCTACTTTTTTATGTGTTATTCAGTTGTGTTGAGTTGTATCGAGTTGGTAGGCTTGGTCCAGAGTAGTTTTAGAGTGAAATGAGACAGTCTCTTAGTTAGAAAGCTAAGTTAGAAAAGTCAACCTGAAGTTGACTTATGAGTAAACGAACTCGGATTTGGATTTTATGATTGAGATATCTTCGTTGGGTGTTTTAGACTTAGGAGTGCATCCGGAATATAATTTGGAGGTCCGTGGTAGAATTAGGCTTGAATTGGCGAAGGTTGAAAATTTGGCGATTTTGGTCGGTAGTGGAAAAATTAGGCATCGGGGTTGGAATGGAATTCCGGAAGTTGGAATAGGTTCGTAGTATCATTTATGATGTGTGTGCAACATTCGAACATGGTTTGAAAGCGTAGTGTCGTTGGCGAATTTTGGAAGTTTAGAAGTTCTTAGGCTTGAATCCGAGGGTGATTTGGCATTTTGGTGTTGTTTTGGATGTTCCGAAGGTTCGACTAAGTTCGGGTAATGATATATGATTTGTTGGAATTTTTAGTTGAGGTCCCGAGGGGATCGGGATAATTTCGGATGGGTGTCAGAGAGTTTGGAATTTGGAAAATGTAGCTGAAGCTGATGTTACTGCTGTGTCCGCACATGCGGATGGGGAGCTGCAGGTGCGGATGTTGATCGCAAATGTGGATTTATCCAACTGGGCATGTAGTGCAGTCAGAGGTATTATCGCATCTGCGAGCCCGCAGATGTGAGAGGAGCACCGCAAATGCGGAATTGGATGGATAAGGAGAAGTCGCAGGTGCGCCCTTTGGACCACAGATGCGTGCCCGCAGGTGCGAGGGATGAGCCGCAGAAGCAGAGTTGGGCCTGTTAATGAAAATCCACAGAAGCGGATATTTATCTACAGATGCGGATCGCAGATGCGGAAATTGTCACAGTAGGTGCGAAACCTCTAGATAGAAACTATACAAGCCACTTCGCTAATTTTTGCCCTTTCTTGAATATTTTTGGCCGGTTTTTGAGCTTTGGGTAGTGAAATTCAAGGGAGAAACAAGATATATCACTGAGGTAAGTTACTTGGGTTTATTAAGTGTGTTTATGATGATTTTCCCATTGATTAGTCAAGAAATTAGTAGGAGTTTAGGGTGAAATTGAGGGAGTTAGGGCTTGAGTTTATGAGAGTTTGAGGTGAGGATTTGAGGGACCAAACAAAGTTTGAATTTGATGAATTTTATGGTTAGACTCGGGAATGAATGAGGTTTCTAGTTCTGCAATTTTTGACGGGTTTCGAGACATGGGCCCGGGAGCCGAGTTTTAGTATATTTCGGATTTTTGGCCTATTTATGTAGTTTTTCTTGTGGAATTCGATTTTGTAGCCTATGTTTATAGTATTATTATGATTATGGATAGATTAGGAGATTTTGGAGATCGAGTCGAGGGACGAGGACATCCCAGAGTAGGATTTTACATTTTTAAGGTAAGTAACAGTTTTAACTCTGGCATTGAGGGTATAAACACGGAGAATTTGATATCATGTGACTGTTTGGAGGTGATACCATGCTAGGTGACAGACGTGTGGGTGTATACCGCAGGGGATTGAGGCTTTGTCTGTCCGGTGAGGCTGTGAGGCTTAATAGCCATTATCTGCGTTTATTATTTACATGTTGTTGAACTTCACTGCCTTCATGTTTGAGATCATGCTTAGGATTTTATTCATGCTCACATTATTTTCACTCAGTCATAGAAATTCTTGTACATGTTTACCTCAGTCTCTATTATCTTGTTGATACGTTGTAATACTTGATTTGGGTTGTGTTCCCTTTATTTGTTGAAAAATGTGAGGCTAGACAGGAACATGACTGAGTGAGGCCGAGGGCCTGTTGTGAGGTATTGATATTAGAGCATAAGAGTTGTCCGTGCAGCACATGAGTTGTCCGTGCGGATCCAGGTCTTGATACCATAGCACGTGATTTGTCCGTGCAGATCCAGGTATTAATACCATAGCACGTGAGTTGTCCGTGCGGATCTTGTGATTTATATTATGGCACGTGAGTTGTCCGTGCTTAACGCTTTGGCTGTAGGAGCCCCTAGTGAGCGCAGGTACCTATTGAGTGTGCATTGAGGATTGAGTGATGGAGAGACATTGCTGAGACCTTTCATTTACTTTTTTTGTTGTTGCATTTACCTGTAAATTGCCTTGTAGCATTTGTTGATTTACGGAAATTACTTGCTTACTACTGTTTATCCTCAATTGTGAAAAGAAATAATTGGATTATTCTACTTAGCTCATCACTGCTACTCAGTTCCTTAATTATTTCTGTTACTACTGAGTTGGTTGTACTCATACTACACCCTGCACTTTATGTGCAGATCCAGGTGAGTTAGGGCGCGACGATCGTTGAGTACATGCCGACTATCTTTGGAGACTGCAAGGTAGCTGCTAGCGTCCGCAGGACCTTGTTGCTCCTTTTATCATCTATTTCTTCTTTTGGGTTGTATTGACAGTTAAACAATTTATATTTCTTAGTTAATAGATTTAGACGCTCATGACATGGTGACACCCCGATGTTTGATGCTCGTTTCCGTATTTTCTATATTGATATTTAGAGTTGGTTTAGTTTATGAGAAATTCAACTATTGGATATGTTCTTAATAAATTCTTATAATCAAATTTGGTAGTACTATTTTGGGAAATAGACTTGCCTTGTATCACGATAGGCATCATCACGACATGGTTTAGATTTGGTTCGTGATAGATATCTCTTGCTATGGACTTCAGATTTCGATTCCGGGCATATGTCCAATCCCAAATAATGGTACGGACCCACATGGACAGTCAAAACATGAATACGGATCCGTTTACGAAAAATGTTGATCGAAGTCAACTCAAATGAGGGTTTTAGGCAAAAATTTCTTATTTTTATCAATTTTTAACATAAAAGCTTTCCGGAAAGATGTCCGGACTGTGCACGCAAATCGAGAAAGGCTAAAACATGACTTTTAAAGGTTTTAGATCACAAAATTAGGTTTAAATCATAAGATGACCAATCGGGTCATCACATTCTCCACCTCTAAAATAATTGTTCTTCTTCGAACGAACATAGAAAAGTACCAAAACTGGTGAATAGGTGGGCATATCTGCTCCGCATGTCTGACTCAGACTCTCAAGTAGGTGCCTCGATGGTTTGACCTCTCCACTGCACTCTGACTGAAAGATAACTCTTCGATCTCAACTACCGAACCTACTGAGCTAGAATAGCGACTAATTCCTCCTCATAAGTCAAATCCTTATCCAACTAGACAAAGCTGAAATCTAACACGTGTGACGGATCTCCGTGATACTTCCGGAGCATGGACACATGGAATACCGAATGAACTACTGATAACCCTGGAGGCAACACAAGCCTGTAAGCCACCTCTCCCACTTTCACGAGAATCTCAAAAGGTCCGATATACCTAGGGCTCAACTTGCCCTTCTTTCCAAACCTCATGACACCCTTCATGGGTGATACCCGAAGCAACACTCTCTCCCCGACCATGAATGCAACATCATGAACTCTACGGTCAGCATAACTCTTCTTCCTGGATTGAGCTGTGCGAAGTCGATCCTGAATAATCTTGACCTTATCTAAGGCATCCTATACTAGTTGTGTACCCAACAACCGAGCCTTCCCCGGCTCGAACCACTTGGCAACCGGCACCGCCAACCGTATAATGCCTCATAGAGAGCCATATGAATGCTTGAGTGGTAGCTGTTGTTGTAGGCGGACTCTGTAAGGGGAAAGAGCTGATCCCACGATCATCAGAAGTCTATACCACATGAGTGTAGCATACCCTTCAAGATATGAATAGTACGCTCAAAATGACCGTCCGTTTGCAGATGAAATGTTGTGCTCAACTCAACCCGCGTACCCAACTCACGTTGTACTGCCCTGCAAAAGTGCAAGGTGAACTGCGTACCTCGATCAGAAATGATAGACACGTACACACCTTGAAGACAGACGATCTTACAAATGTAAATCTCTGCCAACCGCTTCGAGAATAGGTAGCTGCCACAGAAATGAAGTGCGTTGACTTAGTTAGCCTGTCCACAATGACCCAAATGACATCGAACTTTCTCTGAGTCCGTGGGAGTCCAATAATGAAATCCATAGTGATACGCTCCCACTTCCACTCAGGAATCTCTATCTGTTGAAGCAAACCACCGGGTCTTTGATGCTCATACTTCACTTGCTGATAGTTCAGGCACCAAGCTACATAAACAACTATATCCTTCTTCATCCTCCTCCACCAAAAATGCTGCCGCAAGTCATGGTACATCTTGGCGGCAACCGGATGAATAGAATACCGGGAACTGTGGGCCTCCTCATCAACTCACGAAGTCCATCCACATTAGGCACAGAAACACGACCCTGCATCCTCAAGACTCTGTCATCTCCGACCGTAACCTGCTTGGCACCACCGTGCCGCACTGTGTCCCTAAGGACCAACTAATGAGGGTCATCATAATGCCGGTCTCTGATACGCTCAAACAAATAAGACCGAGCCACTATGCAAGCTAGAACACGGCTGGGTTGTAAAATATCCATCCTCACAAGCTGGTTGGCCAAAGTCTAAACATCTTATGCTAGCGTCCTCTCACCGAATGGAATGAACGCAAGGCTGCCCATACTCGCTGCCTTCCTACTCAATGCATCGGCCACCACATTGACCTTCCCGGGATGGTACAAGATGGTGATATCACAATCTTTCAATAGCTCCAACCACCTCATATGCCTCAAATTGAGATCCTTTTGCTTGAACAAATACTGAAGGCTGTGATGATCCGTGAAACCTCACACGACACGCCATAAAGATAGTGCCTCCAAATCCTCAAAACATGAACAATGGCTGCCAACTGTAAATCATGGACAGGGTAATTCGTCTCATGTACCTTCAACTGCCACGATGCATATGAAATGACCCTGCCATCCTGCATCAATACTGCACCGAGCCCAACATGGGAAGCATCACAATATACCATGTAAGATCCTGAACCTGTGGGCAATACCAACACTAGCATGGTAGTCAAAGTTGTCTTGAGCTTTTGAAAGCTCGCCTCACACTCGTCTGACCATCTGAACAGGGCACCCTTCTAGGTCAACCTGGTCAATGATATAGATGAAAACCCCTCCACAGATCGATGATAATAGCCCGCCAAACCCAAGAAACTTCTAATCACCGTGGCTGAAGTGGGTCTAGGCCACTTTTGGACTGCCTCAATCTTCTTAGGATCTACCTAAATGCCCTCTGCTGATACGACGTGGCCCAAGAAATTGACTGAATCTAACCAAAACTCGCACTTCAAAAATTTAGCATACAACTGGCTGTCTCTCAGAATCTGAGCACAATCCTAAGGTGATGTTCATGCTCCTCTCGACTGCGAGAGTAGATCAAGATGTCATCAATAAACACAATCACAAAAGAGTCCAAATAAGGCTTGAACATTCGGTCGATCAAATCCACTAGAAACTCATAATGCCGGTACCGAGTCCGGAAAGATATCTTAGGGACATCGGATACCCTAATCCTCAACTGATGATAGCCCGATCTCAAATCAATCTTCAAAAACACCTTGGAAACCTGGAGCTGAAATAAGTCATCAATCCTCGACAATGGATACTTGTTCTTGATGGTGACTTTGTTCAACTGCTGATAATCAATACACATCCTCAGTGACCCATATTTCTTCTTCAAAAACAACACAGGTGCACCCTAGGGCGAGACACTAGGTCTAATAAAGCCCTTATCAAGCAAATTCTGCAACTAGTCCTTCAATTCATTAAACTCTGGCAGGGCCATCCGATATGGCGGAATGGAAAAGTGCCCGGAGCCACATCAACACTCAAATCAGTATCCCTGTCGGGCGGCATCCCTGACAGGTCTGCAGGAAATACCTATGGAAACTCACGAACAACTGGAACGAAATCCATGGAAGGAACCTCTGCACTAGAATCACGAACATAAGCCAAATAAGCCAAACACCCATTCTCGACCATACACCGAGCCTTTATATAAGAGATAACCCTACTGGTAGAATGGCCAGGAGTCCCCTTCCACTCTAATCGAGCCAACCCCAACAAGGATAAGGTTATCGTCTTAGCGCGACATTCCAATATAGCGTGATAAGGTGACAGCCAATCCATACCCAATATAATATCAAAATCAACCATATCGAGGAGTAAAAGATCTAAAATAGTCTCAAGACTCCCAATAGTGACCACACACGAAGCATACACACGACCTACAATAATAGCATCCCCCACAGGTGTGGACACATTTAAAGGGGCACTCAAAGAATAACAAGGCACAACCAAATAGGAAGCAAAATAAGACGACACATAGGAGTTAGTTGGTCCCAGATCATATAGAATTGAAGCATCTCTACTGCAAACTGAAACAGTACTTGTAGTAACATCATCAGATGACTTAGATTTAGGCCTGGCTGGAAAAGCATAACATCAGGGCTGGGCCCCACCACGTTTAACCATATCCCCGGGACGACCTTTAGCTAGCGGGCCTCCACCTCTTACGGCCTAACCTCCACCTCCAACAGTCTAGCCCCTACCTCTGGCTGCCTGACCCCTGCCTCTAGCTGAATGAGCAGGCGGTGCCGCAATTGGTGTCGGAACCATGGAACGAGAACCTTAATGCTGTGGTAGAACACCCAATAGTCTCGGACATGTCCTCCTGATATGCCTATAACCACCACACTCAAAATATCCATCATGATAATGTGGATGTTGAAACTATGACTGACCCGAACAGGCTGCCTGACCTTGGTAATAACTCTGAATAGGAGGTGCGCTGATAGAAACTGGTGGTGCACTGTAGGCTGGCTGCCCAAATGGAGGCACATAAGGACCACGACTCCCTAAAGCACTATAGGATGCCTGAAGCATTGAATGGAATGGCCTAGGAGGATGGCCTCTACCAAAGGTACCCCTGCCTCCAAATGAGGCATCTATTAACCCACCGGAAAGATGAGGTCTCTTTTCAAACCCCTAACCTCCCTGTGCAAGAACCATCTCAACTCGCCTGGCGACATTGGCAGCTGCCTGAAAACAAATATCACTCTCAGTCTCCTTAACCATCTGCAATATGATAGGCTGAGCAAGTCCATCAATAAACCTCCTCACCCTCTCTCTATTGGTGAAAAGCAGAAGAAGAGCATGACTGGAAAAATCTACAAAATGGGTCTCATACTGAGTAACAGTCATACTGCCCTGCTGGAGGCGCTCGAACTGACGGCGATGCTCCGCTCTCAAGTTGATCGGCAGAAACTCCTCTAGGAAGAGCTGAGAGAACCGGTCCTAAGTAAGAGCAGGTGACCCAGGTAGTCTGGTCAACAAATAATCTTTCCACCATTTCTTGGCGGATCCGGTCATCTAAAATGCAGCAAAGTCGACCCCATTGATCTCCAATATACCCATGTTCTGAAGCACCTCATGAAAACTATCAAGATACTCCTGGGGATTCTCTGAAGTAGAACCACTGAAATGGACTGGGAAGAGCTTGTTAAACCTGTCCAATCTCCATAATGTCTCAGAAGACATAGCTGACCCATCACCGATCTGTGTCGCAGTAACCGGCTGAACTACTCCGACTTGATGAGCTGCTGGAGTCTGATACTGGGAACCATCTGCTCTGGATTGTGAGTAGCAGGAATCTGGGCTCCTTCTCCGGCCTGCGAGACGGCAGGTGCTATAGGAAATGTGCCAGTCTGGACCACACTCTCCAGAAGGCCCACCAAACGGACCAAAGCATCTTGAAGCACTTGGGTGTCAATCAACCACTCCTGGACCTAAGCTGGCCTAGGAGGAACAGTCTGGCTGGAAACTCCTCGTCGAACTCTACCTGAGGCTCCACGGCTGGGGCTGCTGCTCGGGCTCTAGGCTGAGACCTGCCCCTACCTCAGCCTCTGGAACAACCTCGACCTCGACCTTTGCCCCTCGTAGGAGGTGCTACTGGAGGTTCTGGATGCTGCTCAACTGAAGAAGTGGTACGCATTCTCGCCATCTGCGAGAGGATAAGAGTAGGAGAGTTCAATCAGTATTGAGAAGAAAAAGTCGCACGACAGAGATGAATAAAAGTGAAATTTTGTTCCTAAACTTCATAGCCTCTGGGAGATAGGTACAGATGTCTCCGTATCGATTTTCCATACTCTACTAAGCTCGTTCGTGAATTGTGAGGCCTAAGCAACCTAGTGCTCTGATACCAACTTGTCACGACCCGGAATCGCCACCGTCGGGACCGTGATGGCGCCTAATATTACACTTACTAGGCAAGTTAACATTAGAGATTTATTAACCAATTCTTTTACATTTCAGTGATTAAAAATAAGCAAGCTGTAACAAGTCAAAATGAACGTGAAATATATATAACAACTTGATTATATACTACTACTACCCAGAATCCGCATTCACAATTCACGAACATTCTAAGATTTTACTACAAGTATTTGTCCGAAAGAAAATATAATTGTTTGCGAAATAAAGAAAACAGTAAAGTATGGGGTATAGAAGGGGACACCACGGCCTGCGGATGCCGACATGTCAACCTTGGGTCTCCTAGCCGTTAAATCCTACAGCCAACCTCTCGATCAGCTCAAACCAGCTCCAAAATCTGCACAGGAAGTGAAGAGTGCAGTACAACCGACCCCGTGTACTGGTAAGTGCGGAGCCTAACCTCGACGAAGGGGTGATGAGGCCAAGGCAGGGCAATCATAATATAATTTGCATATAGTATATACTAAAAGCAGAAAGGAAGACAGAATAAAATAAAGGATTAACTTGCAAGAAGTGAATACAGTTCTCAAAGTATTTCATCAGTGTTCGGCTACCACCAATCCTTAAGTGAAATTTAAGAATACCGTACAACTAACACAGTCAAGGAAAAGTATAAACATATAGGTTGTTGCGGCGCGCAACCCGATCCCACCGTACATACCGTATTCTTCCCTTATTTGCTCTTAATAAAATAAGAAAAATAATATAAATAAAAGTGTTGCGGCGTGAAACCCGATCCCACCATATCACGATAATCACAATCACAACTCACCCTTATTCCCACAATCCAACCTTATTACACCTGTTGCGGTGTGCAATCCGACCCTCCCGTACAATATCAGTTCACCTTTATTCCTCCTCAATATATCACTCTTATTCCACCTATCGCGACGCACAACCCGATCCCACCATATCAATATCAATTACTCAGTAAGTACAAAAATTTCACAATTCAAATCACAAAACCCATCACAATACTTAAACTTCAAACCAAAGCAAATGGGAAGCTTGTACACTATGAAACTTCACACAAGTAATACTACTCAGCGAGACCAATCTAGAATATACCATAAAAGCACCGATAAACCAGCTTAAGGAAATAATATGAGACAATGAAGCAACAGAATAACTAATACCTTCAACAAAGAGAAACAATATCGAACAAGTAGAAATTAGGAATGGGAATGCAAGTAAAGCAAGTAACATTTAAGGCAGGGAAAAAGACAATATGAGAGGAACGGGAAGGAAACTGGCAAAAACAGATAACTTGGCGGCGCATAAGTACTCGTCACCTCAAACATATGCCGCTCACATGAATTTAATATAGCAAATAGGTCGAGGGTTCCTAATCCCTCAAGTCAAAGTTAGACACAACACTTTCCTCGCTCCACAGGCCACTCAATGCTCAATTACCGCTTTTTCTCTGGTATCCACCTCTCAACCACTCGTATCTAGCCATAATTAACTCGATAACATCAATTATTGCTAAAGGAATCAATTACAATCCATAAATTTTGATTTCCCAAACTTCCCCCCGAAAGTTAAAAATTGACCCTAGGCCCGCTTGGTCAAAACTCTAGGTTCATACCAAAACCCATTCACCCCCGAGCCCGATTATGCAATTAGTTTTGAAATCCGACTTCAATTTGAGGTCTAAATCCCAATTTCTCCAAATTCCTTAATTCTACCCAAACCCCCAATTTCTACCATGGAAATCCTAGATTTTACGTTGAAAATTCATGAAATGTAATGGGTAATTGAAAGAAAGTGGGTTAGGATCACTTACCAAATTTTTCGGGAAGAAATGGTCTTGGAAAAATCGCCTCTAGGGTTCTAAAATTTGAAAATTTGGAGAATGGGAGAAACATCCCGTCTAAATCTCATTTACCTAGATGCAGATGTCGCAAATGCGACTTGGTCTTTGCAAATGCGAAGGCGGCATCGCAAATGCGAACTCCTTTTCACTTATGTACTGTTCGGAAATGCGAGGTATAGTTTGCATATGCGACATGGGCAAGATTGCAAATGCGACCATTTGATCGCAAATGCGAAAAGTACCACTCCCCAGTTCCCATCGCAAGTGCGAGAAATTGTTTTCAATTGCAAACATTGACCTCCACAGCTACTCTTCGCAAATGCGATGAGTAGGTTGCAAGTGAGAACCCAACAGTGGTTGCAAATGCGTAGCTTGATCTCGCAATTGCGAGATCAGAGGCCTGCAACAAGAACTAAAGCAAACCAGCAAATTTTCTAAGTTCAAATCACTCTATAGCCTATCCCAAACTCACCCGAGCCCTCGGGGCTCCAAAGCAAACATGCACACAAGTCTAAAAATATCATACAAACTTGCTCGCGTGATCAAATCGCCAAAATAGCACCTAGAACTACGAATTGAACCCCAATCACATGTAATTTTCAAGAAAACTTTGAAATTCTTATTTTCATAACAAGACGTCTGAATCACGTCAAATCAACTCCGTTTTTCATCAAATTTCACAACCAAGTCATAAATATGGTATTGGACCTATACCAGGTACCGGAATCAAAATACGGACTCGTTATCCAAAAAGTCAAACTTTGGTCAACACTTCTATTTCATTAAGCTTTCAACTCTCAAATTCAGACATAGTCCGATATCTCGGACTAGGGATTTCCGGCATTGATTCCGGGCATTCGCCCAAGTCCCAAATAACGATATGAACCCACCTGGACCATGAAAATACAAATTCGGGTCGATTTACAAAAAATGTTGACCGAAGTCAACTCAAATGAGGTTTTTAGGCAAAAAATTCTTATTTTTATAAGTTTTTAACATAAAATCTTTCCAGAAAGATGCCCGGACTGCATATGCAACTCGAGAAAGGCTAAACCATGACTTTTAAAGGTTTTGAATCACATGATTAGGTTTGAATCATAAAATGGCATAGCGGGTCATCACATTCTCCACCTCTAACATAAACGTTCGTCCTCGAACGGACATAGAAAGGTACCTGCACTAGTGAATAGGTGGGGGTATCTACTCCGCATGTCCGACTCGGACTCCCAAGTAGTTGCCTTGACGGACCAACCTCTCCACTGCACTCGGACTGAAGGATAACTCTTCGATCTCAACTAGCGAACCTGTAGGGCTGGAATAGCCACTGGCTCGTCCTCATAAGTCAAATACTTGTCCAACTGGACAAGCTAAAATCTAACACGTGTGACAGATCACCGTGATACTTCCGGAGCATGGACACATGGAATACCGGATGAACTGCTGATAAACTTGGAGGAATTGCAAGCATGTAAGCCACCTCTTTCACTCTCTCGAGAATCTCAAAAGCTCCGATATACTTAGGGCTCATCTTACCCTTCTTTCCGAAACTCATGAAACCCTTCATGGGTGATACCCAAAGCAACACTCTTTCCCCAACCATGAATTCAACATCACGAGCTCTACGGTCGGCATAACTCTTCCGCCTAGACTAAGCTGTGCGAAGTTGATCCTGAGTAATCTTGACCTTATCCAAGGCATCCTGTACTAGATGTGTACCCTACAATCGAGCCTCCCCCGGCTCGAACCACCCAATAGGAGAGCGACACTGCCTACCGTATAATGCCTCATAGGGAGCCAACTGAATACTCGGCTAGTAGCTGTGTTGTAGGCAAACTCTGCATGGGACAAAAACCGATCCCATGATCCTCCAAAGTCTATAACACATTAGCAGAGCATATCCTCTAAGATCTAAATAGTATGCTCGGGCTGTCCGTCCGCCTGCGGATGAAATGTTATGCTCAACAAAACCCGTGTACCCAACTCACACTGTACTGCCCTCTAGAAGTGCGAGGTAAACTGCGTACCTCGATCAGAATTGATAGACACGGGCACACCATAAAGACGGACGATCTCACGAATGTATATCTCTGCCAACCGCTCTGAAGAATAGGTAACTGCTACATGAATGAAGTGCACTGACTTAGTCATCCTATCCAAAATGACCCAAATGGCATCAAACTTTCTCTGAGTCTGTGGTAGTCCGATAATGAAATCCATAGTGATACGCTCCCACTTCTACTCAGGAATCTCTATCTACTGAAGCAAACTAGGGGTCTCTGATTCTCATACTTCACTTGATGACAATTCAGGCACCGAGCAACATAAACAACTATATCCTTCTTAAATCTCCTCCACCAATAATGATGCCGCAAGTCCTGGTACATCTTGGCAGTGCCCCGATGAATATAATACCGGGTACTGTGGGCCTCCTCAAGAATCAACTCACAAATACCATCCATATTAGGAACACAAACACGACCCTACATCCTTAAGAATCTGTTATCTCTAACCGTAACATGCTTGGCACCACCGTGCCGCACTCTTTGATACGATCAAACAAAGAAGACTGAGCCACTATGCAAGCTAGAACACGCCTGGGCTCTGAAATATCCAACCTCAGAACTTGGTCGGCCAAAGTCTGAACATCTGATGATATCGTCCTCTCACCAACTAGAATGAACGCAAGGCTGCCCATACTCGCTGCCTTCCTACTCAATGCGTCGGCCACCATATTGGCCTTCCATGGATGGTACAAGATGGTGGTATCATAGTCTTTCAATAGCTCCAACCACCTCCTCTGCCTCAAATTGAGATCCTTTTGCTTGCACAAATACTGAAGGCTACGATGATCTATGAAATCCTTACACGACACACCATAAATATATTGCCTCCAAATGTTCAGCGCATGAAGGATGGCTGTCAACTCTAAATCATGGACAGGGTAATTCTTCTCATGAACCTTCAACTGTCGTGGCGCATATGCAATCACCTTTCCCTCCTTCATCAATAATGCACCGAGCCCAACACGGGAAGCATCACAATATACCATGTAAGATCTTGAACCTGTGGGCAACACTAACACTAGCGTGGTAGTCAAAGCTATCTTGAGCGTTTGAAAGCTCACCTCACACTCGTCTGACCATCTGGAAGGGGCACCCTTCTTGGTCAACCTGGTAAACAGGGCTGCTATAGATGAAAATCCCTCCACAAATTGACGGTAATAGCCCGCCAAACCGAAGAAACTTCTGATCTCTGTGGCTGAAGTGGGTCTAGGATAGTTCTAGACTACTTCAATCTTCTTAAGATCTACCTGAATTCCCTTTACTGATACGACGTGGCCCAAGAAAGCGACTGAATCCAACCAAAACTTGCACTTCAAAATTTTAGCATACAACTGGTTGTCTCTCAGAGTCTGAAGCACAATTCTATGGTGTTTCTCATGCTCCTCTCGACTGCGGGAGTATATCAAGATGTCATCAATAAGCACAATCATAAAGGAGTCCAAATGAGGCTTGAAGACTCGGTTCCTCAAATCCATGAATGCTGTTGGGGCATTTGTCAACCCAAAATACATCACTAGAAACTCATAATGCCGGTACCGAGACTGGAAATGGAAAGGTTCCTGAGCCAAATCAATACAGAAATCAATATTCATGTCGGGCGGCATCCCTGACAGGTCTACAGGAAATACCTCTGGAATTCACGAACAACTGACACGGAATCCATGGAAGGAACCTCTGCACTAGAATCACGAACATAAGCCAAACACCCCTTCTTGACCATACACCGAGCCATCATATAAGAGATAACCCAGCTGGTAGAATAGCCAGAGCTTCCCTCCACTCTAATTGAGGCAACCCCGACAAGGCTAAGGTCATCGTCCCGGCGTGACAATCCAATATAGCGTGACAAGGTGATAGCCAATCCATACCCAATATAACATCAAAATCAACCATATCGAGGAGTAGAAGATCTACATTAGTCTCAAGACTCCCAATAGTAACCACACATGAACAATACACATGACCTACAACAATAGAATCCCCCACAGTTGTGGACACATATATAGGGGCACTCAAAGAATCACGAGGCACAACCAAATAGGAAGAAAAATAAGATGACACATAAGAGTAAATATATCCCGGATCAAATAGAACTGAAGCGTCCCTACTGCAAACTGAAACAGTACCTGTAATACTAGCATCAGATGACTCAGCCTCAGGCCTGGCTGGAAAAGCATAACATCAGGTCTGGTCCCCACCAATCTGAAGCATATCCCTTGGACGACCTCTAGCTGGCGGCCCTCCACCTCGAACAGTCTAACCCAACCTCTAGCTGCCTGACCCTTGCCTCTGGATGGCTGAGCAGGCGGTGCCACAACTGGTCTAGAACTATGGCACGAGAATCTTGATGTTGTGGCAGAACACCCAATAGTCTCGGACAGGTCCTCTTGATATGCCCATAACCATCACACTCAAAGCATCCATCCTAATATTGTAGCTGTGGAAACTGAGACTGACCCGAACGGGCCGGCTGACCACGGTAATAACTTTGAATATGAGGTGCACTGATAGGAGCTGGTGGTGAACTTTAGGCTGGCTGCCCAGAAGGAGGCACATAAGGACCACGACTCCTTGAAGCACGGTGGGATGCCTGAAGCGCTGAATGGAATGTCCTGGGAGGATGACCTCTACAAAAAGTACCCTTGCCTCCAGATGAGGCGCTGCTGAACCCATCAGAACGGCGAGGTCTCTTGTCAGACTCCTGACCTCCCTGTGCAAGAACCATCTCAACTTGCCTGGCGACATTGGCAGCCGCCTAAAACGAAATCTCACTCTCAGTCTCCTTAGCCATATGCAATCTGATAAGCTGAGCAAGTCTGTCAATAAACCTCCTCACCCTCTCTCTCTAGGTGGGAAGCAGAAAAGAGCATGACGAGCCAAATCCACAAAATGGGTCTCATACTGAGTCACAGTCATACTGCCCTACTGGAGATGCTCGAACTGACGGTGGTGCTCCTCTCTTAAGGTGATAGGCAGAAACTTTTCTAGGAAGAGCTGAGAGAATTGGTCACAAGTAAGAGTAGGCGACCCAGCTGGTCTGGTCAACAAATAATTTGTCCACCATTTCTTGGCGGATCCAGCTATCTGAAATGCAACAAAGTCAACCCTATTGGTCTCCAATATACCCATGTTCCGAAGCACCTCATGGCAGCAATCAAGATACTCTTGGGATCATCTAAAGTAGCACCACTGAAATAGACTGAGAAGATCTTGGTAAACCTGTCCAATATCTACAAGGCCTCAAAAAACATAGCTGACCCATCACTGGTCTGTGCCGTAGCAACCGGTTGAACTACTCTGACTGGATGAGCGGCTGGATCAGATACTGGGGAGCCATCTGCTCCGGAGTGTGATTAGTAGGAGTTTGGGATCCTCATTTAGCCTGAGAGACGGCTGGTGCCATGAGAAATGCGCTAGTCTGGGCCACACTCTCCATAAAGCCTACCAAACAGACCAAAGGATCCTGAAGCACTGCGGTGGCAATAAACCCTTCCGGGACCTAAGATGGCCCAGCAGGAACAGTCTGGGCTGGAACCTCCTCATCCAAGATTTTACTAAAGTATTTGTTCGAAAGAAAATACAATTGTTTGCGAAATAAAGAAAACAGTAAAGCATGGGGTATAGAAGGGGACGCCAGGGCCTATGGACACCGACAGGTCTACCTTGGGTCCCCTAGCCGATAAATCATACAGCCAACATCTCGATCATCTCGAACCAGCTCCAAAATCTACACAGGCTACGATGGGGCAATCACAATATAATCTGCATACAATATATAATAAAAGCAGAAAGGAAGACAGAATAAAATAAAGCAGTAACTTGCAAGAAGTAAATACAGTTCTCAAAGTATTTTATCAGTGTTCGGCTACTACCAATCCTTAAGTTCAATTTAAGACTACCATACAACTAACATGGTAAAGGAAAAATATAAACATATAGGTTGTTGCATAACACAACCCGATCCCACCATACAGATCATATTCCACCCTTATTTCCTCTTAATAACATAAACAACAGAATGTAAATAAAAGTGGTACGACGTGCAACCCGATCCCACCATATCAAGATAATCACAATAATTGTTCACCCTTATTCCACCACAATCCACCCTTATTACACACGTTGCAGGGTGAAACCCGATCCAACTGTACAATATCACTTCATGCTTATTCCTCCTCAATATATCATCCTTATTCCACCTGTTGTGGCGCGCAACCCAATCTTACCATATTGATATCAAATACTCAGTAAGTACAGAAATTTCACAATTCAAATCACAAAACCCATCACAATACTTAAACTTCAAACCAAAGCAAATGGGAAGCTTGTACATTATGAAACTTTACACAAGTAATACTACTCAACGGGACCAATCCTGAATATACCATAAAAGCACCGATAAACCAGCTTAAGCAAATAATAGGAGACAATGAAGCAACAGAATAACTAATAACTTCAACAAAGGGAAACAATGTCCAACAAGTAGCAATTAGGCATGGGAATGCAAGTAAAGCATGTAACAATTAAGGCAAGGGAAAAGTCAATATGAGAAGAACGAGAAGAAAACAGGAAAAAATAGATAACTTGGCGGTGCATAAGTACTTGTTACCTCACATATATGCCGCTCACATAAATTTCATATAGCAAATAGGTCGAGGGTTCCTAATCCCTCAATTCAAAGTTAGGCACAACACTTACCTCATTGCACATGCCACTTAATGCTCAACTACCTCTTTTCCTCTGGTATCCACCTCCAAACCACTCCTATCTAGCCACAAGTAACTCAATAACATCAATTATTGCGAAAGGAATCAATTACAATGTATATATTTTGATTTCTCAAACTTTCCCCCAAAAAGTCAAAAATCGACCTCGGGCCCGCTTGGTCAAAACTCGAGGTTCGGACCAAAACCCATTCACCTCGAGCCCGATTATGCAATTAGTTTTGAAATCCGACCTCAGTCTAAATCCCAATTTCCCAAAAATTCCTATTTCTACCCAAACCCCACAATTTCTACCATGGAAATCCTAGATTTTAGGTTGAAAATTCATGAAATGTGATGGTAATTGAACGAAAGTGGGTTAGGATCACTTACCAAAGTTTTGGGGAAGAAATGGTCTTGGAAAAATCGCCTCAAGGGTTCTAGAATTTGAAAATTTAGAGAATGGGAGAAAAATCCCGCCTAAGTCTCATTTACCTAGCTGCAGATGTCGCAAATGCGACCTGGGCTTCGCAAATGAGAAGCCCGCAAATGCGAAGAAGGCATCGCAAATGCAAACCCCATCTACTTCTGCACTTTTTACAAATTCGAGGTATAGTTCGCAAATGCGAACATGGGCAAGATCGCAAATGCGACCATGTGATCGCAAATGCGAAAAGTACCCCTCCCCAGTTCCCATCGCAATTGCGAGAAATTATTCGCAATTGCAAACATTGTCCTCCACAGATATTCTTTGAAATTTGGTGACTAGGTCGCAAATGTGAACGCAACAGTGGTCGCAAATGCGAAGATTGATCTCGCAATTGCGAGATCAGAGGCCTGCAACAAGAACTGAAGCACACCAGCAAATTTTCTAAGTTCAAATCACTCTGTAGCCTATCTGAAACTCACTAGAGCCCTCGGGTCTCCAAACCAAACACGCATACAAGTCTAAAAATATCATACGAACTTGATCGCGTGATGAAATTTCCAAAATAACACCGAGAACTACGAATTGAACCCTAAATCACATGAAATTTTCAAGAAAACTTTGAAATTCCTATTTTCACAACTAGATGTCCGAATCACGTCAAATCAACTTTGTTTTTCATCAAATTTCACAAACAAGTCATAAATATAGTATTTGACCTATACCGGGTTCCAAAACCAAAATACAGACCCATTATCCAAAAAGACAAACTTTGGTGAAACACTTCAATTTCATTAAGCTTTCAACTTTCAAATTCCAACATAGTCCGGTATCTCGGGCAACAAATATAGACAAATATCACAATCCTGCACGAATAAGTATCGCTTTTCAAGGCGTAAAGACAGTAGGGGTGGGCGTTCACAATTCAGAGATATAAAAATTTTAGTTTGAATATTTAATTTTCGGATTGAAAAAAATGACAATCCAAAAAGAGAGGGTGGATTAGGAACACAAAACTGTTTGGTATGGAATGAAGTAGTATTGGCAAAATATGTGTGGAATATAGAGCAAAAAAGTGATTCATATGGGTTAAATGGGTAAATCATATATACATAACGGGCAAGTACTGGTGGCAATACAAACCACCACAAGATAGTGCACAGTATTGGAAGTAACTATGTGATATCAAAATAGCCTTTGCTGCAGGGTTTGAACAAAAAAGGTGGAAGGGGCAAATGAAGGGGTACACAGTAAATGAAGGATATGAATGGAGAAGAGGAGCAGCACCTAAATGGCCATATGCATGATGGATTTGGAATAGATTAAATATTCCAAAGCATTGTTTTATTTGTTGGTTGATCATGAGACATATATTACTTACGAGAGACAGATTACATATGATGGAATAAGCCAGGAGAGAACATCTCTACTCTGTGGAATGCAGGATGAAATAATTCATCATTTGTACTTTGAGTGTCAATTCTCCAGAATATGCATTAATGAACTATGCAACTGGCTGGGACTAAAGCTGAAGCAACTATATATGCAAAGCATTTGGAGGAAAATGGGTAGATGTATAAAAGGGAGAATATGTCGAGGATTCGTGACCTCAATCATCACAACAGTAATGTATGGGGTATGGCGAGCAAGGAATGAAGCACTATGAAATCAGAAAGTACCATTGCCAACAAAGATGTGGAAGAGAATAAAAGGGGATAGAAAATACATACTACAACTCATAGAAGCCAACAGGAAGAATAGGAAAGAAATAGAGTGGATCAATAAATTGTACAGATAGAGAAATAGCAACGACTATGCAATAGTGTAGGACTAGCTTCTAACTGGGCAAACCTATCTAGTAGGGAGGCTCAAAGAGAAGAGAATGAAAATATAATTTTGACATTGATCTAGATAAAATAGCTTATAGATTATGGATTGAAAATATCACTTGTAAGTAACTTTTGTCTAGTGGGGATCAATAAAATTTTTCTTTCACCTAAAAAAAATTACAATCCAAATAAGCTTGGATTGGATTGGATTTTTATTGATTTCGGATTGTAAAAATGACAATCCAAATAAGCTCGGATAGGATCGGATTTTGTAAGTTTGATTTTGGATTAATCATTTGGATAATTTGGATTTTCGATTTTAAGTCTATAAGTTGAGAGTTTTACAAAAATGAACATCCAAATAAATTCCTTATATTAAATTGCATAGAAATTTTTTCATTCTAACCGCTATCATCTAAATAAAGTATTGAAGTAATGAAATCATCATCAAGTATAATAAGGCCGATAATAAGTAGTAATAGTAAGACCATGTCCTAATAAAAAATATTCTGATCGTAATTTAGTAGTTAGTATTGAATATGAGATAATATCTAATGGATAGGGACGATATTGGACTTATTATATTGAATATGGATAATGGACTAAATATAAAGTATATCCAAAAATTTGAAATACAAAATCCAATATCCAATATGAAATCCAAAATATTTAAAAATTAAATCCATAATCCTAAGGTTTAAACCAAAAATCTAAAAAAATCAAATTTTTGTTTGGATTTTAAGTTGCCCGAACTATTCCCACCCCTAAAAGGCAGAATCAAATTACTCGTCAGCTCCATCGATTTGAGCTATGTAAAAATCATTTTATCCCTCCAACTTTGTATGAAAAAATAAATTCCTTCTCAATGTTTAAGCTATAGACATTTTCTCCCTCCTATTCTAGGGTATTTATTGAATTTGCTAACAGTGAGTACATTCTTATTTCAAAATATCTTGTAGATGTATATATATGTTGTATTCTTGTTTCTTAATGTGGTGAACCAAAAGGTCATCCCGTGTAATTTTAACTAAATATGTGTTTCGAGGCCATGTAAGCCTCCTTTTATCTCACCTTGATATGCGTGCATAGCCCGAGCGTGTAGCCGGGAAGCCGTTAAGTGGAAAATTGATTAAATGATGATTTTACATTAATTATTTGAATAAAGTTGACTTTGGTCAACATTTTTGGTAAACGGACTCGGACCCGCGATTTGACGGTCCCGGAGGGTCCGTAGAAAAATATGAGACTTGGCCGTATGCGCGGAATCGAATTCCGAGGTCCAAGTCCGAGAAATGAATTTTTAAAGTAAATTATTCTCTGAAAAATATAAAGGCTTTTAAAAATGAAATTTGATGTGACACCTGTGTTATCGGGACCGTATTATGGCTGCGGAGCCCGGAACAGGGTCAATATGATTATTATGTGTTATCTGTGAAATTTGGTAAGAAACGGACTTGGTTTGACGTGTTTCAGATAAAAAATGGAAAATTTGAAGTTATGAAGTTTTTGAGAATTTCTATAGATTTTGAGGTTTAATTCGATGTTTATGATGTTATTTGGGTGGTTTAATTACTCGAATAAGTCGGTAGGATGTTTTTGAGGTTGGGATTATATTTGGTTTTTAGCCCCGAGGGCTCGGGTGAGTTTCAGGTAGGTGTCGGAGAGCAAAAACCTTAGAAAATCTGGTGTTTTAGTGCTGTTGCTGGTGTCCAGGGATTTACCCTGTGCGAACGCACACCATGAAGTGCGAACGCACAGGGTTGTGGGGGTTCATAGTAGATTATACCTAGGCAAATGCAACTCACTAGGTGCGAACGCAGACCCTTAGGTCAGTCACCCTATGCGAACGCATGTAGGGGTCGTGAAGGTAGAGGGTTGAGGAGGTCTGGGGGCTAGGGGGTGCAAGGCCAGTGCGAACGCACCTGCTAGGGCGATCGCGGAGGGTAAATTAGGAAAACCTGTGCGAACGCGGAGCTTTGGCTGTGAACGCACTGTGTATCTTTGCCCAGTGATTTTAAGTGTCAAAAACAGAACCCATTAAAGGATTTTACCAAAATTCACAAACACTCTTCTTCTCCAAACCCTATAGATGACCTTTAAAGAATTCCTTCACCATAACCTCTTAAGTAAGTGATTCTAACATTATTTTCTTCCATTTTTCATCAATATCTATTAGATTCTAGGCCTAAAAAACATGATATCAAAGGTAGAAATTGGGGAATTGGGTAGAGTTAGAGCTTTTTGAATATTTGAGAATTTGACATCGTTTTGAGGTCAGATTTCAAAACAAATTGTATATTCAGGCTCGTGGGTGAATGGGTGATCGGGTTTTGGTCTGAACCTCGTGTTCCGACCAAGCAAGCCCGGGGTCGATTTTTGGATTTTTGGGAAGAATGTTGGGAAATCTATAATTAGGCATTTAAATTGAATTGTTGAGCAATTATTGATGTTATTAAGTCGATTATGTCTAGATACAATTGTTTCGGAGTTGGATTCGAGAGGAAAAGTGGTGGTAGAGGCTTGATTTACATTCTTGGAGCCGAGGTAAGTGTTTGGCCTAACCTTAGCTTGAGGGAACAGTTATAGAGTCTTATTTTCTATGTGTTATTCCATGTCCAACGTATAGGTGAGGTGACGTATACCTATATGTTGTGGTCAAGTATGCCCGTGAGTCGAACTTGATGAATTTCATAGTGTTCTTTGATATTCTCCGTGTTATGAATTAGTTGTTTTTCTGGAAGTCATACATTGAGGATATATCATGATGTAGAATGTTATTGATTACTCGTTCGGTTGAGGATTATTTGTAAAATTATATCTGTGAGTGAGATCGGTTATAACTGAGTCCCTTGCCGGGACGGTAGAATCCTTGTTGAATATTTCAGTGCATTTGAGGTTCCTATTTTTTGAATTTTCCTATCTAATTGTTTATTTTATACATGTTACGCACGAGGGGACATTCTGTGCTGAGTGATTGTGAGGTTATGCATGAGGGGACATTCCGTGCCGAGTGATTATTTATTTATGCACGAGGGGACATTCCGTGCCGAGTGATTATTTATTTGTGCACGAGGGGACATTCCGTGCTGAGTGATTGTGAGGTTATGCACGAGGGGACATTCCGTGCCGAGTGATTATTGATTTATGCACGAGGGGACATTCCGTGCCGAATGATTATGAGGTTATGCACGAGGGGACATTCTGTGCCGGGTGATTATTTATTTACGCACGAGGGGACATTCCGTGCTGAGCGATTGTGAGGTTATGCATGAGGGGACATGCCGTGCCGTTTCTGTTTATTTACTTGTTCATAGCTGTTTATTCCTGCTGTTATTTATGAATTCCAATTGTTTTCTTGCTCCGTTGTTTCAACTAGTTATTGCTTTTTGTCCCAAGCATGTCATCCCCCGTTGTTGTATTTTCTTGATTATTTCCTGTCATTATCTCCTGTTTACTATTAAATTGCTCAGGTGTTATGTGTGGTCGTGTCCTAGCCTCGTCACTACTTCACCGAGGTTAGGCTCGGTACTTACTCAGTACATGGGGTCAGTTGTACTGATGCTACACCTGCACTTCTTTATGTTGTGCAGATTACAGAAACAAACCCAGTGGACATTGAGCGAGGGAGTATCCTTCAGTCCACGGCGACACCGAGGTAGTCCTGCAGGCGTCTGCAGGACTTGGCTTCACCATCTATTTCTTTCCTTCTGTCGTATTTTGTATTTCTAGACAGCTACACTTGTTTATTTCAGACTCGTGTTTTTAGTAAATCTTAGACTGTCAGTGAAATTGTGACACCAGTTCTGGGGGTATGTTTAAGGAAGTTTCGTAAGATGTATTATTTAAGTTGTTGAATTTCTTTTCTTCCGCATTCTTATTTCTATTAGTTCTTGTATTTAACTTTTTAAATGCTAAATAACAAAGGAATAAATTAGAATATCTAGTAACGTTGGCTTGTCTAGCGGGTTCAACGTTAGACGCCATCACGACCTGAATGTGGGATTTCGGGTCGTGACACTTATTCCTAAAGTATGAGTGTTTTGAAGATAATGTTTCTCAACTATCAATCGACGTGAAAATCATGTCTTCGTGAAAAAGTCTTAGGCGGCTACCAATTGACATTCCAAGCCTCTAATGCCTCAAATGTCCTTTTATTCTTCGTTTTGGACTAACTAATCTCAAAATAAGCAACATTGGTAGATTAGCCAAATGGGCTCGAAATTGTATTTTTAAAAAGTAAAACTATGTCCCAATACATTGTCAATATTTGTAACGACCCGGTCGATCGTTACGTAGAACCTGCATTATAATTTCTATTCTTGACTTGTCATAGGTTGGTTATACTGTTATTGATGTGTTAGAGTTGGTAGGCCTGAAATCGGAATGGTTGTAGTGAGAGTTTAGCCCCCTTAGTCCTTAAAAATAGCCTTAGAGTTGGAAAAGTCAACTGAGAGTTGACTTATTGGTAAACGACCTCAGAATGCGGATTTTATGGCTTGGATGGCTTCATTAGGTGATTTGGGACTTAGGAGTGTGTTTGAAATATTTTTGTGAGGACCAGCGTAGAATTAGACTTGAATTGGCAAAATTTAGTTTTTGGTGATTTTCGGTCGGCAGTGGAAAATAGGCTATCGGGGTCGGAATGGAGTTCCGGAAGTTGGCACAGGTTTGTAATGTCATTTTGGATATGTCTGCAATATTTTAGGTCAATCGAAGTTGTTTTGGATAGTTTCGACATCGTTGGAGGATTCTAGAAATTTCAAAGTTCTTAGGGTTGAATTTGATGTGATTCTGGTGTTTTGATGTTATTTTTAGTGTTTCGGGAGTGCAACTAAGTTTGAATGATCATATATGAGGTGTTGGTATGTTTGGTTAGGGTTCCGAGGAGCTCAGGATGGTTTTGAGTGGTTAACGGGGAGTTTGGAGTGCTTGTATTGCTACTGAAGTTGCTGGTGCTGGTGTAACCGCACCTACGGATGGGTCATCGCAGGTGCGGGCCCGTAGAAGCGGAAGGAGGCTCCGCAGGTGCGAGACTTGGCCAGCCAGGGAAGAGATCGCAGATGTGGATAGTGGGTTGCACCTGCGAAGTCGAAGGTGCGGAATGTGAGTCGCAGGTGCGAAGATAGGCAGTTTAGTGAAAAGTCGCAGGTGCGGTTGTTTTGACCGCAGGTGCGAGGCATTGGCTGCAGGTGTGGAACCCCTAGGCAGAAAGTATAAATTAAAACCCTTCGCGATCATTAGAGCTTTTAACACCATCTTTGAACGGAAAGAAGCTCTTGAGGCAATTTTTGAAGACGGAAATCAGTGTTCTTCATAGAGGTAAGTGTGTTGATCATTAAAATACATTTATGGGTGATTATAAAACACAATCTCAGCAATTAATTCATGAAAAATCAGTAGAAAGAGAAGGATTAGGGCTTGAGATTATGAGACCATTAGGAATCGATTTGAGGGGTCAAACGAACTCCGATTTTAGTGTTCTTTATATGTACGAACTCGTGAGATGATGAAGAACAGTTTCGTATAAAAAAATTATGAGTTTCGAGACGCGGGCCCGGGGGTCGGGTTTTGACTAATTTCGGGTTTTGAGCTAAATTTGGTACTTTTCAATTGGAATTCATTCCTTAAGCATAATTTGATGATAAGAATCTAAACTTGGTAGAATTGGAGCACTCAGAGGCAGGATTTAGAGGCAAAGGCACTGCGGAATAGTATTTTAGCCGATTTTGAGGTAAGTAACGTTTCCAAACGTGATTCTGAGGGTTCAAAACCCCGAGCTAAATGATTTATGACTATTGTTGAGGTGACGCACATGCCAAGTGGCGGGCGTGTGGGCGTGCACCGAGTATTTGTGGCCTAGATTATCCCATGGCACCACTTAGTGATTATTCCATGATGATATATGTGCTTCTATTAATGTGGTAATTGTGAACATGTTAGAAATCATGTTAAGTATAAATGCTAGGCTTCACGCCGAAAATGCTGAGACCCGAGTGGTCGTATATTTCTGTCTCATTTTGTGATTATTTGATGTCATATATTCAGTCTTGTTATAGCATATCACATCATATCTCAGTCTCAGTATTGTTAATTACATGCATACTTATCATTGTTTCGGGCTTATGGAGGCATTTGTGATCCATGTGAGTGAGACTAAAGAGTAATGACTGAGTGAGGCCAAGATCATGTTATTGAGACAGTTATGAGATTGGACTGCATACCGTGGCGATATTAAATCATGCCTTCGTTGGCTTGATATGGCGTTTGGGCCACTAGGGCCCCTCCGGAGTCTTTATACCCCCAGTGATCGCATTGATGTGAGGGATGGATCTTCCCTGGACATGGATCTTGTCTGAAGTGGATTTTATGTGAGGGATGGATCGTCCGTGGGCATGGATCTTGTCCGAGTGTTTTATTCTGGAGATGGACTTTCTCCGTCGGGCTGGATTGGCCTTTTTCCTCAGTACGGAGTGACTACGGTCACCAGTGTTTATGCATATTCCGGGATGGAACTTCCCTGGGTCTGAGAGCCATATATAGTACCGAGCGGACTTCTGTGGGAGAGTTGTGAGCACTATGTGCATATCCACACTGGTTTAATACATATATTTTTATGATGGCATTTAGAGTATACTGGCATACTTGGCATATTTACTCATCCTCATAAATTGTTAGCAAGTCTAAATTATGTATATTGTTTATTGTAAAATTTTGAGGTTTTGTCCTTCACTACTTCTCAGCCCATAGTTTGGATTTGTTACTTCTGAGTTGGTGTACTCACGTTACCCCCTGCACCTTGCGTGCAGATCCAGGTACACCGGGACCCGGTAGTGGATATTGAGCAGCCGTCAGAGTTTTCATTGGAGTTGTCGAGGTAGCAGTTGGCGATCGCGACCTCGTCTTCTCTTTCATATTCTACCTGTTGTTCTTTATTTTTAGACAATGTTGTCCATTTCTCCTTTTCTTTTGCTTTATGTTATAGTAGCTCATGACTGAGTGACACCAGATCGGGGGTTGGAGGTTTAAATTTAGTTTTCAAACATTGTTTTTAAACTTCAGAGTCTTAGTATTATCAATAAATTCGTTTAAAATTGTATTTTTACGAGAAATTGAATTTAGCTTAGTTGAAAAGAGCGGCTTGCCTGATTCCACGACAGGCGCAATCATGACTCCGAAATTTGCTCGTGACAAGATAGTATCAGAGCCCTAGGTTAAATGGGTCTCACCAGTCATGAGCAGGTTTAGTAGAGTCTTGCGGATCGGTACGTAGACGTCTGTATTTATCTTCGAGAGGCTACAGAACGCTTAGGAAGAATCCCGCATTATTGAATTATGTCGTGCGACTCTGTTGAATTCTTGAACTAAACTTCTGTTATTTTCATTCTCTCACAGATGGTGAGGACTCATGCTACCGATCGTGGTAATCAGACACCAGCAGGACCAGCTGGAGGTCGAGGCCGTGGCAGAGGGAGGGGTGCAGCCCGCTCAGCAGCCGATGCACTACCTGTGGAACTTCCCACTGCTCATGATCTGGTCCCCGCAGTTGAGGTCCCATCGGGGGAGGCTAAGGAACAAGCAGTGTTCATTTTGATTTCGGGTATTCAGGAGACCCTAGCCCAGATTTTGACGGTGTGCACCAGCCTGGCACAGGCCGTCGTCGTGTCTACTACTGCTGCTATTTCTCAGGCCGGGGGAGGAACTCAAACTCCAGCTGCCCGGACCCTTGAGCAGGTTACTCTGGGGCTTCAGACACCTGGGACAGTTCCAGTCCAGCCAGTTGCCCCAGTCCAAGATTTTGTGGTCCAAGTGTTGGCAGATGATGAGCAGCGCAGGTTAGAAGGGTTTAGTAGACTCCAGCCTCTGATTTTTAGTGGTACTCAGGGATACTGGAGGTTAGTGGGGTCCCATTTACTACCTTCCAGTTCGCAGGAGCTGCACTCGCTTGGTGGGAGGCCTTTGAGAGGCGTAGACCTGCTGATGCAGCGCCCCTTAACTGGCGTCAGTTCTACATTCTATTCCTGGAAAAGTATATACCGCAGTGCCGCAGGGAGGAGTTGCATAGGGAGTTCGAGCAGTTGCACCAGGAGGACATGACCGTGACGCAGTATGAGATAAGATTCTCTGAGTTGACCCGTCATGCTATTTGGCTAGTTCCCACGGATAGGGAGAGAATCAGGAGGTTCGTTGATTGCCTCACTTATCAGCTTCGGATTTTTCTGACAAGGGAGAGAGTATCTGGCGCTTATTATGAGGAGGTGGTTGACATTGCCAGGGAGATTGAGTCGGTTCGCCGCCAGGAGCGGATCGAGAGGGAGGCCAAGTGGTCTCGAGGATTAGGGAGTTTCGGTGGGGTTCCTTCAGGGGGGCAGCCTCAGCCCGGCGGAGGCCGTTCATTCAGGCAGGCTCAGCCAAGTCGCTCAGGTTATCGTGGTGGATCAGTTGGCCACGATCCTCATAGTTCACATCAGGTGCAACCATATTTCAGTGCCCTGCCAGCTCAGAGTTCATCTTGGGCACTATCGGTTCAGGGTTCATCTATGCCTGGTTCTTTCAGTGGTTATCCTGGTGCTAGGGGTTCCCTTCAGTCACTAGTGCTATTTTGCGAGAGAGGTTGCTTTGAGTGTGGAGATGTGAGCCATATTAAAAGGTTTTTCCCTCGTTTTGTGAGAGGTACTTATCAGCAGAGGAGTCAGCCCACCGTTTCAGAATCAGTAGTTGCACCGCCCGCCCAGGCAGCTAGAGGTAGGGGTCAGGCAGGTAGGGGTCGCCCAAGAGGGGGAGGTCGATCTGGTGGTAATCAGGCACTATTTTATGCATTCTTAGCCAAACCGGATGAGATGGCTTCTGATGTCGTGATCCTAGGTATTGTTTCAGTCTATCACGAGAAGCTCAGTTTTTAATTGATTCTGATTTCTTTTCATATTCACATGTTCATCATATTTTAGCCCATTCCATGGATACGCCCCGTGAATATTTTGTTACATCTATTCATGTGCTCGCCCCTTGTGGGGGATGTTGTTGTTACGGACCGCGTGTGTCAGTTGTGTGTGGTACCTATTGGGGGTCTGGAGACCCGGGTGTGTGCAAGGTAAGGTTATTCGGAGGTTGATATATTTTGGAACAACCCTTGGCAAGTTCGAGGACGAACATTTGTTTAAGAGGGGGGAATGTAACGACCCGGTCAATCGTTACGTAGAACCTGCATTATAAATTCAATTCTTGACTTGTCATAGGTTGGTTATACTGTTATTGATGTGTTAGAGTTGGTAGGCTTGAAATCGGAATGGTTGTAGTGAGAGTTTAGCCCCCTTATTCCATAAAAATAGACTTAGAGTTGGAAAAGTCAACTGAGAGTTGACTTATTGGTAAACGACTTCGGAATGCAGATTTTATCGCTCGGATGGCTTCATTAGGTGATTTGGGACTTAAGAGTGTGTTCGGAATATTTTTTGAGGACCGGTGTAGAATTAGGGTTGAATTGGCAAAAGTTAGTTTTTGGGGATTTTTGGTCGACAGTGAAAAATAGGCTATCGGGGTCGGAATGGAGTTCCGGAGGTTGGAAGAGGTTTATAATGTCATTTTGGGTGTGTCTGCAAAATTTCAGGTCAATCGGAGTTGTTTTGGATAATTTCGACATCCTTGGAGGATTCTAGAAATTTCAAAGTTCGTAAGCTTGAATTTGATGTAATTCTGGTGTTTTGATGTTATTTTTAGTGTTTCGGGAGTGCAACTAAGTTTGAATGATCATATATGAGGTGTTGGTATGTTTGGTTGGGGTCCCAAGGCGCTCGGGATGGTTTTGAGTGGTTAACGGGGAGTTTGGAGTCCTTGTATTGCTGCTGAAGTTGTTGGTGCTGGTGTAAGCGCACATGCGGATGGGTCATCGCAGGTACAGGCCCGCAGGACCGCAAGGAGGCTCCGCAGGTGCGAGACTTGGCCAGCCAGGGAAGAGATCGCAGATGAAGATAGAGGGCCGCACCTGCGAAGTCGCAGGTGCGGAATGTGAGTCGCAGGTGCGAAGATAGGCAGTTTAGTGAAAAGTCGCAGGTGCAGTTGTTTTGACTGCAGGTGTGGTCCCGCATATGCGAGACATTGGTCGGAGGTGCGGAACCCCTGGGCAGAAAGTATTACTTAAAACCCTCCGCGACCATTAGAGCTTTTAACACCATCTTTGAACGGGAAGAAGCTCTTAAGGCGATTTTTTAAGAGGGGAATCAGTGTTCTTCATAGAGGTAAATGTTTTGATCATTAAAACTTGTTTATGGGTGATTATAGAACACAACCTCAGCAATTAATTCATGAAAAATCAATAGAAAATGGAGGATTGGGGCTTGAGATTATGAGACATTTATGAATCGATTTGAGAGGTCAAACGAACGCTGATTTTAGTTTTCTTTATATGTACGGACTCGTGAGATGATGAAGAACAGTTTTGTATAAAATATTCTGAGTTTCGGGATGCGGGCCCGGGGGGGTCAGATTTTGACTAATTTCGGATTTTGAGCTATTTGGTACTTTTCAATTGGAATTCATTCCTTAAGCATAATTTGATGATAAAAATCTGAACTTGGTGAATTGGAGCACTCAGAGGCAGGATTTAGAGGCAAAGACACTGCGGAATAGTATTTTAGCCTTTTTTGAGTTAAGTAACGTTTCCAAACTTGGTTCTAAGGGTTCGAAACCCCGAGCTAAATGATTTATGAATATTGTTAAGGTGACGTACATGCCAAGTGACGGGCGTGTGGGCGTGCACCAAGTATTTATGGCCTGGCTTATCCCATGGCACCGCTTAGTGATTATTCCATGATGATATCTGTGCTTCTATAAATGTGGTAATTGTGAACATGTTAGAAATCATGTTAAGTATAAGTGCTAGGCTTCACGCCGAAAATGCTGAGACCCGAGTGGTCGTATAGAGCTGTCTCATTTTCTGATTATTTGATATCATATATTCAGTCCTGTTATAGCATGTCACTTCATATCTCAGTCTCAGTATTGTTAATTACATGCATACTTATCATTGTTTCAGGCTGATGGAGGCATTTGTGATCCATGTGAGCGAAACTGAAAAGTAATGACTGAGTGAGGCTGAGAACCTGTTATTGAGACAGTTATGAGATTGGACTGCTTACCGCAACGATATTAAATCAGGCCTTCATTGGCTTGATATGGCGCATGGGCCACTAGGGCCCCTCCGGAGTCTTTACACCCCTAGTGAGCGCATTGATGTGAGGGATGGATATTCCCTGGACATGGATCTTGTCCGAAGTGGATGTTATATGAGGGATGGATCGTCCCTGGGCATGGATCTTGTCCGAGTGTTGTACTCTGGGGATGGAATTTCTCCGTGGGGCTGGATTGGACTTTTCCCTCGGTATGGAGTGACTACGGTCACCGGTGTTTATGCATATTCCGTGATGGAACTTCCCTGGGCCTGAGAGCCATATATAGTACTGAGTAGACTTCTATGGGAGAGTTGTGAGCACTATGTGCATACACACATGTTTAATACATTTATTTTTATGATGGCATGTAGAGTATACTGGCATACTTGACATATTTACTCATCCTGATAAACTGTTAGCAAGTCTAAATTCTGTATATTGTTTATTGTAAATTTTTGAGGTGTTGTCCATCACTACTTCTCAGCCCATAGTTTGGGTTCGTTACTTTTGAGTTGGTGTACTCACGTTACTCCCTGCACCTTGCGTGTAGATCCAGGTACACCGGGACCCGGTAGTGGATATTGAGCAGCCATTAGAGTTTTCATTGGAGTTGTCGAGGTAGCAGCTGGCGATCGCGACCACGTCTTCTCTTTCTTATTCTACCTGTTGTTCTTTGTTTTGAGACAATGTTGTCCATTTCTTCTTCTTTTTTGCTTTATGTTATAGTAGCTCATGACTGAGTGACACCGGATCCGGGGTTGGAGGTTTAAATTTAGTTTTCAAACATTGTTTGTAAACTTCATATTCTTAGTATTACCAATAAATTCGTTTAAAATTATATTTTATGAGAAATTGAATTTAGCTTAGTTAAAAAGAACGGCTTGCCTGGTTCCACGACAGGCGCCATCACGACTCCGAAATTGGGTCGTGACAATATTAAAAAGATTAATTGTTAGAAAAGCGAAAAGTGTTATATAAATTGGGACAACTGACAGAGGAAGTATGATAAGTGCATTTTACCTGATCTTAACCACACAATTTCTCTCGTAAATGCAAAAAAATTATCAGGTGGTACTGTAAAGAAAACACACAAAGAAGTGTTGCGTGATAATGCACCAATCTTGATTTGCCTTGACGAAATCAATGAAAAGCAAACTAAGAATGAAAAATTCCCATATCTACAAATGTTAAATCAGATTTTCTATGGAAATCTAGCACCGAACCGAGAAGTCATCACAAAATTTTCTTATATAAAAATATGTTGCCTAATTAGAATAAGGCATTGCAGTGAATCATGAATTTTTAGATGGTTTTATAAAAAAATATTTGAGATTCTCAAGGAACAATTGACTAATTCTCCAATTGTTGTTTCTCTTGATTGGAAACAACTAGGGGTGGGTGTTCGATCGGTTAAGTTTCCGTTTGAAAAAATTTGGTTTGGTTATTTGGTTTTCGATTTTGTAAAAGTAGTAACCGAAACCAAAATGAAATAAGTTCAGTTCAGTTCAATTTTCTTATTTCAATTCGATTTATTTCGCATCGGTTTTCTGTTTAAACATTATCATATTGGGCTCCTTCTACGTAATAATTGGCCGAAAAAAACAAAAATATATTTAATAAAATGAGAGAAATAGTATAAGATTGACGAGGACAGAGAACAAAAAAGAAGAAATCAGAGAAATATAACAAAAAATAAGCTTACCTGGAAAACAACAAAAAATCAGACGACAAAGAAAATTGATGGGGCACCACCGGCACAAGTGTATCAATGGAGATAAAGACTAGAGAAGCACAATAGATGTTTGAAGAACCCTAGCAGCTTAGAATAAGATGGAAGTTTTATTAGAGTTGAAAGTATTAAGATTGGGAAAAGTCAATTGACTTACTTATTTAGGTTGGGTGTCTGATGGAACTTAAAATTGGGCCTAATAGTTTTACCTATGAGCTTAGCCTATATATAGTTTAAAGAATCTATTTGCTAATAATTTGATTTTTCGGTTAACCGAACCAATTAAATCAATTACCGACGACCGAACCGAAAAACTAAAATTTTAAAGTGAAACTGACTAAAAAAAATTAAATAACCAAAACAAAAATTAAAATATTTTCGGTTAGGTAGGTTTCTTCGGTTCTAACCGATATATGCCCACTCCTAGAGCCAACCATTTGAAATGATGTGTTATGCAAGTGATACATTAGTAGGAGCGATATTAGTACAAAAGAGAGACAAGATCTTCAGACTTATCTATTATGCTAGTAGAACCCTTAATGAAGCTCAAACAAATTATGCCACAACTAAGAAGGAACTACTGGCAGTAGTATCTACATTTGACAAATTTCGTTCCTAATTTATAGGAATAAAAATTACAGTTTATATTGATCTTGCAACTTTAAACTACATCTTAAAAAAAAATATGTTAGACCTAGATTTCTAAGACATATACTCCTTATACTGAAATTCGATCTTGAAATAAAATATCGAAAAGGTTCAGAAAATTAGATAGGTGATCATTTGTCTCGATTCGAAAAATCCTCCCACTGAGATACAAGATATGACAGAAAAATTTCTTAATGAACATATATTTTCAATCACATTTGTTGTAAATCGACAATCTTAGTTTGCTGATATTGCCAATTACTTGGCCTGGAGGATCGATTCCAAAGATTTTTCTTAACGAACAAAGAAAAAAACTTAAAAAAGAAGCAAGACCTTATTATTGGAAAAATTCTTACTTGTTTAAATATTGTGCAGATGATATAATTAGAAAATGTGTACCAGAGACAGAAATGAACATCTTAAGTCACTGTCATGATGGAGTTGTAGGAGGACACTATGGAGGAAGAAGGACAACAACTAAAGTAATTGAAGTAGGTTTTTTATGACCAACTCTGTTCAAGGATGCAAGGAATTCAGTCGCCACTTGCAACAAATGCCAGATTGGTAACATTTCAAAAAGGGACAAAATAACTCTTAACTCTATCTTTAAGTATCAAATCTGTGATGTTTGAGGCGTCGACTTCATGGGACATTTTTCTCCTCCAAATAGTTGTTAATATATTTTAGTAATTATTGATTATGTTTCAAATTAGGTATAAGTAATGGCTATTAGAAAAAAATGGTGCTCTTGCTTTTTGCGATTTTCACATAATTTTTTTTCCAAATTTTTTGGAACCCCACGAGTTATCATAAGTGATGAGGGAACTCATTTTGTAAGAAGACAATTTGCTAGTTTGTTGTCATGACGTGAAGTAACTCATTAAACAGGAACTCCATATCATGCCCAAACAAGTGGGAAATATAAGTTTTCAATATAGAATTAAAAAGAATTATAGAAAAAATTATTAGTTCTTCTCGAAAAGATTAGTCATTAAAGTTGGATGATACTTTATGGGTATACAAAACTTCTTTTAGAATTCTCACAGGCACAACTTCTTATAGACTAAGTTTTGAGAAATCTTGACATTTACCTGTGAAATTAAAACATAACGCGTATTGAGCTACAAAATTATTGAATTTTAACTTTCTAGATGCATATAAAAATCGTTTGTTGCAGATTGATGTATTGGAAGAGTTCAAATGTATAACGTATGAAAATTCTAAATTGTATTTAAAGAAAAATACCAAAAATGGCATGACAATCACATTCGCCATAAAGATTTTAATGTTAGAGATCAAGTCCTGTTGTACAATAGCCGATTGAGCTCATTCCCAAGAAAGTTTAAGTCACGCTGTAGATGACCATATACTATAATAGAAATTACCCCATATCGTGATATTGAAATACAACATATGAACAGGGGTAAAAAATTCAAGTTAAATATTTCTTATCTTTTTTTTTTTAATTTTTACTAATATTAAATATGTATAAATTGATATAGTTACATATGCTTGATTTAGTTGTATGTAACGACCCAACTGGTCATTTTGAATAGTCGGACCCCGTTCCCTAAATGAAACTTCCCATAGCGGCTTATTGTGATTTATGACTTGCGGGAGTGGGTGGTTGAGGAGTTGTTGGATAAGGGGTTCATCAGACCTAGTGTATCGTCGTGGGGTGCTCCAGTTCTATTCGTGGGATGGGTCCATGCGGATGTGTGTTGATTACCGCCAGTTGAACAAGGTCACCATTAAGAACAAGAATACTTTGCCCCGCATCGATAATTTGTTTTACCAGTTGCAGGGTGCTCGGGTGTTTTCTAAGATTGATTTGAGATTGGGAAATCATCAGTTGAGGATTCGGGCCTCAGATGTTCCGAATACGGATTTTCGCACGAGGTATGGCCACTATGAGTTCCTGATAATGTCCTTTGGCTTGACTAATGCCCCAGCAATATTTATGGACTTGATGAACAGGGTCTTTAGGACATATAGTGATTCCTTTGTCATTGTCTTCATTTATGACATTTTGATTTACTCACGTAGCCTGGGGGAGCACGAGCAGCATTTGAGAGTTGTGCTCCAGACTTTGCGAGAACAGAAGCTATATGCTAAGTTCTCCAAGTGTGAGTTCTGGTTGGATTTCGTGGAATTCTTGGGGCATGTGGTATCCGAAGAGGGTATCAAGGTTGATCCTCAGAAGATTGAGGCAGTTCAGAGTTGGCCGTGTCCTACTTCAGTTGCAAAGATCAGGAGCTTTTTGGGCCTAGCAGGCGATTATCGCCGATTTGTGGAGAGGTTCTCTTCTATTGCGGCTCCATTTACTAGATTGACTCAGAATAATGCCCCGTTCAGATGGTTCGACGAATGTGAGGCGAGCTTTTAGAAGCTCAAGACAACATTGACCTCAGCACCAGTTCTGGTATTGCCTTCCGGTTCTGGGATGTATACAGTGTATTGCGACGCTTCACGCGTTGGTTTAGGATGTGTGTTGATGCAGAAAGGGAGAGTTATTGTTTATGATTCACGCTAGTTGAAGGTTCATGAGAAGAATTACCCTGTGCACGATTTAGAGCTGGCGGCGATTGTTCATGCTCTTAAGATTTGGAGGCACTACTTGTATGGGGTGTCCTGTGAGGTTTATATAGACCACCGCATCTTGCAGCACTTGTTCAAGCAGAGGGATCTTAATTTGAGGCAGCGCAGATGGCTTGAGTTGTTGAAGGATTATTACATCACCATTCTTTATCATCCCGACAAGGCAAACGTGGTAGCAGATGCCTTGAGCAGGAAGTAGAGAGTATGGGTAGTTTGGCTTACATTGCAGCAGAGGAGAGACCTCTAGCCTTGGACATTCAGTCCTTGGCTAATCGCCTGGTGAGGTTAGACCTTTCAGAGCCTCGCCGAGTTTTAGAATATGTGGTTGCTCAGTCTTCGTTATTGGCAGAGATTAAGGCTCGGTAGTTTGATGATCCGTACTTGGCAGAGCTGTGGAAGATATTGGTTCAGGGTGGTTCCAAGGAGGTTAGCATTGGCGAGGATGGTGTTTTGACACTTCAGTGCCGTTTATGTGCTCCTAATGTCGATGGCCTGAGAGGGAGGATTCTAGAGCAGGCACACGGTTCTCGGTATTCTGTTCATCATGGTGCTACGAAGATGTATCGTGATTTGAAGTAGCATTACTGGTGGAGGCGGATGAAGAAGGACATGTGGATTATGTGGCTAGGTGTCTTAATTGCCAGCAGGTTAAGTATGAGCACCAGAGGCCAGGAGGCCTACTTCAGCAGATGTCCATTCCGGAGTGGAAGTGGGAACACATCACCATGGACTTCGTGGTTGGGTTGCCTCGGACTTTGCGAAAGGTTGACGTGGTTTGGGTCATTGTGGATAAATTGACAAAATCGGCTCATTTCATTCTTGTGGCTACTACATATACTTCCAAGAGGTTGGCGCTGATCTACATTCGGGAGATAGTCCGGTTGCACGGTGTGCCGGTGTCTATTGTATTAGATCGAGGTCCTCAGTTCACGTCGCACTTCTGGAGAGCATTGCATAGTGAGATGGGTACCCAGATAGATCTCAGCACAACATTTCACCCTCAGAATGATGGTCAGTCGAAGCGTACATTGGAGGACATGCTCAGGGCATGTGTGATTGACTTCAGAGGTCAGTGGGACCAGTTCTTGACTTTGGCTGAGTTTGCTTCCATTAATAGTTATCAGTCCAACATTGAGATGGCACCATTTGAGGCTTTGTATGGTCAGCGATGTCGTTCTCCTATCGGGTGGTTTGAGCCTGGCGAGGCTAACTTATATGGCACCGACCTAGTGAGGGGTGCTTTGGAGAAAGTGAAGTTGACTTGGCCTTTAAGGCCAAGTTTGACTTCAGCCAATATTTTGAGTAAAAGACCTCGGAATCAAGTTTCGATGGTTCTGGTAGCTTCGTATGATGATTTCGGACATGGGCGTATGTTCGGAATGGGTTTTGGATGACCCGGCAGCATTCCAGCGCTCAATAGCGAAATAAGAGTTTCCTTAAGTTTAGCTTGTGGTTTGGGACGTGTTTTTGTGTTATCAAGGTCCAAAGATAATTTCGAGACCGGGAATAGTTTCTTTATGTCATTCATGACTTGCTCACAAAATTTGGGGTTATTCCGAGTAGTATAGGTCAGTTCGGCGCATTGTTAGCGAATTCAAGAAACTTAAAGTTCCTAAGTTTGATTCTAGGGGTTTTGAGGTGTGATTTTGAGTTTTAGCGTTGGTTTGGGTGTTCCAAATGCTCGAACGAGTACGTATTACGATTTGGGACTTGTTGGTATATTTAGACAGGGGCTCGGGTGGGCCCAGGTGCCTCTCGGGCACCAAACGAGGCGAAAAACCAGCTGAAGCAGTTGTTGGTGCACCTGATCTGGTGTGACTGCAGGTGCGGTTGCCCAGTCGCAGGTGCGAGACTGCTCCTGCGCTCCTTGCCTCGTAGGTGCGGCTTCAGGTGAGGCTGCCCATTTCTCGCAGGTGCGGATAATATCCGCAGGTGCGAGCCCAGGCCCCTTGCCACTCTTCCGCAGGTGCGAGTCTTTTCTCGCAGGCGCGGAACCGCAGGTACGTTCCTTGAGCCGCACATGCAGAACCACAGTAGGCAGTGATTTCTTTAAAACACGGGATTATTTCGTTTCACCCCATTTTATTCCACCATTAGAGACCTTGGAAGCCTGGGAAAGGGCTCCACGACCTAACTACTAAAAAGGTAAGTGAATTCTACCCTAAAGTTAGTTAATGCATGAATTCCTAGTTGAATTAACTACCAAATTGGTGGAAAATTAAGGAATTGGGTAGTAACCTAGGGCTTTCGAGAATATAGAGAATTTCCCCGTGAATTGTCTTTGAAATCATACAAAAATCATGTATTAATGATCCTTAGGTTATGGGTGAGTGTTTCTATCGAGAATATTTGGAATCCGAGCATGCGGGCCCAAGGTTGGATTTTGGGATTTCTTCAAGAATGGTGAATTTGACTAAGTAGTTGGATCATTCCATGCTTTGAGTATAAATTGATATATTTGCTTAACATTTGGCTAGTTTCGAGTCCATGGGTGTCAAGTTTGGAGTTTCGGGCGCGTTCTTGACCCGGAGAGTAGGTTCGACACGAAGTGAATCTCCTTTCTAACCTTGTAAGAGGGAATTGTCCCCCCAGGTGATTTAAATGGCTAAGTGCTAATGTTTTTGGGGGCTACGTACGCACAAAGTGACGAGAGTCCGTACGTAGCGGCTATTATTGTTATGTCCGGGTAGTTAGGCATACACCATGCCTTGTGTTTTTCCTTGAAATGTACTATATGCTTAATGAATTAATGTTACATGCGGCTTGTTTCCCTGAGATAATGGAATTTGAGAATTTTAAAGGAATTGTTCACTGAAAAATAATTTATGAAGAATATTGTGTGCATTGTTTGTGCATGTGACCGCTTCGCAATTTACATTCCTTGAGCAGAGTGTTATTTCTCCTACTCTCATGGGAGTGGGCCGTACGCCACGGCAATATTGAAAGATATATTATGGTTCGGGCCGTTCGACCCTCGGCAGTGCACAAATATGATTATTAAGATGGCTCAGGCCGGTTGTCCTTATCCTGTATGCGCATGCTAAATTGTAAATGATTTTCATGGACATTGAGTGGGCAGATATTTTTAAAAAAAATGAAAAAATAATTGTTTATGTACTTCCAGTATTTATTTGAATTACAGTTATCTTTAATGTTTACTGATATCATCACCCTCTTATGCCTATTATTGATATTATATCTTGTTTAATCATTTTGTTGGACCTTAGTGAGTGTCAAGTCGACCTCTCGTCACTACTTCTTCGAGGTTAGGCGGGATACTCACTGGGTACATATTTGTTTATGTACTCATGCTACGCTTCTGTACTTAATTGTACAGGTTCTGAGGTTGGTGCATTTGGTTATCAGACCGGAGCTCGATTATGAGTATAGACTGGACCTAACTTCACAGTGAGCTGCTTCTCCTGACGATCCTCGGTAGCACCATGGAGTTTCTTTAGTTATTCCCGCCTATTTTTTCTAGACAGTGGGACAATTATATTATATCTTTTGTATATACTGTTAGTATGCCCCTAGGACTTGTGACACTAGTTCCTGGCACTCACATAGTAGTTATTATGGTTTGCGAGTCTGTATATATATATATTGGCTCACGCCTCTTCATGACTGCTTTTGGTTAAATTGCTTTATTATCTTTTCAATTAATGTTTTGAACTTTAAAACTTGGCACGTGTTGGGATGTTTAATCAAATATGGGAAAATCCTTAGTAATCTGAGTGTGGGCTTGCCCAACCCTGGTGTTGGGCCCCATCACGACCTGAGTTAGTATTTTGGGTCGTGACAACATGGTATCAGAGCTCTAGGTTCACGTAGGTCTCACAAGTCACGGGCAAACCTAGTAGAGTCTTGCGGATCGTTATGGAGACGTCTATACTTATCTTCGGGAGGATATAGGATGTTAGGAAAACCTCTCCTTATTTTATTCTATAGTGCAGTCGATGGTTTACTAAATCTCATTCTTCCATTCTCTCAAAGATGGTGAGGACGCGTGCATCTGATGTTCCAGACCCGGGAGGGGCCGCTACACTCGTTGTTCGAGGTTGTGGTAGAGGTCGGGGGAGGGCACCGGCCCGAGGTAGGGGACGAGGGTGTCCCCGAGTTATTCCAGTTGTACCACCACCAGAGGATCCTACCATAAAGGAGCAGGGTGAAGTGCCCCCAGGAGGTCCTGCTCCAGTTGACTTTATGACGGCGCCAGGCTTCCAGGAGATCATGGGCCGNGGGGGGGGGGGGGGGGGGGGGGAGGGGGCAGACTCCTACCGCCCAGGCTACAACATTACATCATACCTCGGGTACACCGCCCGTGGGTGGGGTCCAGCCTGTAGCAGCAGCACCTGATCCCAGACCAGCTGCAGACGGCGATCCGCAGAAGTTATTGTGTAGATGGACTCGATTTCACCCTCCAGTCTTCGGGGGTGAGCGAGGCGAGGATGCCTCGGATTTTGTTGACAGGTGCAGGGACATGCTGCACAATATGAGGATATTAGAGTCCCATGGGGTGGACTTCACTACCTTCCAGTTAGATGGAAGAGCTCGTAGATGGTGGAAATCTTATATTCTCAGCAAGCCTGCAGATTCTCCCCTCTATCACATGGGAGCAGTTCACTTAGATGTTTCTAGATTGGTATATCCCACCCTCTGAGAAGGAAGAGCTGCGATATCAGTTTGAGCAGCTGGAGAAGGGACAGATGTCGGTGACAGATTATGAGGCTAGATTCTCAGAGTTGTCTCGCCACGCACTCATGATATTACCTACTGATGCTGAGAGAGTGCAGAGATTTATAGCAGGGCTGCACTCCGGTATTAGGGCCAACATGGACCGAGAGTTGTAGATGGGACTCCCTATCAGCTGGTGGTCGAGATAGCTTGTCGGATTGAGGGCTATCGATCGAGAGGTAGAGAGCAGGGTCAGCAGGACAAGAGAGCCAGATTCTCTGGGGATTTCAGATGTGCCCCAGTTAGGGGCATAGGTCAGTTCGGTAGAGGTCAGCCCAGCAGGCCTCCATATTCAGCACCCCCACAACCTCCCCGAGGTGTTCCAGTGAGGCCTCATTTTAGCACTATGCCGGAGCGTTCCTACCGCCCTCCAGCCATTTAGAGTTCACCTAGTGGTTATTCCAGTTATCCGAGATTCCCCAGTCCCTACTTCAGTGTTATGCCAGAGAGTACACATCGCTCTCCGACCATTCAGGGTTCCTCTTCGGGGTAGTAGGTTATGATACCCGTAGGTTGTTATGAGTGTGGAGATCCACGTCACATGAAGAGGCATTGTCCCAAGTTTCGGGGCAAAGCAATGCAGCAGGATTATCAGCCTATGGGTCCAGCACCAGCCGTCAGGCCACCTAGAGGTGGGGGACAGGTTGGCAGGGGTCGTCCTAGAGGTGGAGGCCAGTCAGGGGGAGGTCAGCCAGCTCTTGTTTATTCTGGCGGGGCTCAGTCTTATGGTGCTCCAGCTAGATTCTATGTTATTCCGGCCAGATTAGATGTAGTGGCCTCAGACGCCGTGATCATAGGTATTATTACTGTATGTGGTACAGAGGCATCGGTGTTATTTGATCCAGGATCCACCTATTTCTATGTTTCAATCTTATTTTCTCATTTCTGGATGTCTTTCGTGAGTCCTTGGGTTCTCCTATATGTGTGTCAACTTTTGTGGGCGATTCTGTGGTGGTAGACCTGGTTTACCGGTCCGGTATAGTTACATTCTGCGGGTTCGAGACTCGAGCGAATCTCTTATTGCTCGACATTGTTGATTTCGTGGTTATTTTAGGCATGGATTAGCTATATTCTTATCATGTCATGCTAGATTGCCATGCCAAGACAGTTACTTTAGCCATGCCCGAGTCGCCTAGGCTGAAGTGGAGAGGTTCCTCAGTTAGTGCAGCTAGCCGAGTTATTTTGTTCATGAAGGCTTGACATATGGTCGAGAAGGGTTGCCTGGCCTATCTTGCTTATGTGCGAGACACCACCGCCGAGTCGCCGAAGATTGATTCAGTGCCAGTTGTTCAAGAGTTTGCTGATGTATTTCCTTCAGACCTTCCGGGCATGCCTCCGGATCGTGATATTGATTTCTGCATTAGCTCCAGGCACCCAGCCAATATCTATTCCTCCGTACCATATGGCTCCGAAAGAGTTGAAGGAGTTGAAGCATCAGCTTGAGGAGTTGTTGGTTAAGGGGTTCATCAGACCGAGTGTATCGCAGTGGGGTGCTCTAGTTCTATTCGTGAAGAAGAAGGATGGGTCCATGCGGATATGTATTGATTACCGCCAGTTGAACAAGGTCACAATTAAGAACAAGAATAGTTTGTCGCGCATCGATGATTTGTTTTACCAGTTCAGGGTGCTCGGGTGTTTTATAACATTGATTTGAGATCGGGATAACATCAGTTGAGGATTCGAGCCTCAGATGTTCCGAAGACAGGTTTTCGCATGAGGTATGGCCACTATGAGTTCCTGGTAATGTCCTTTGGCTTGACTAATGCCCCAACATTATGGACTTTATGAACAGGGTGTTCAGGCCGTATATTGATTACTTTGTCATTGTCTTCATTGATGACATTTTGATTTACTCACGCAGCCTGGGGAAGCACGAGGAGCATTTGAGAGTTGTGCTGCAGACTTTGCGAGAACAAAAGCTATATGCTAAGTTCTCCAAGTGTCAATTCTGGTTGGATTCTGTGGCATTCTTGGGGCATGTGGTATCCGGAGAGGGTATGAAGGTTGATCCTCAGAATATTGAGGCAGTTCAGAGTTGGCCGCGTCCTACTTCAGCTACAGAGATCAGGAGCTTTTTGGGCCTAGCAGGCTATTATCGCCGATTTGTGGAGGGGTTCTCTTCTATTGCTGCTTCATTGACTAGATTGACTCAGAAGAATGCCCCGTTCAAATGGTCCGACGAGTGTGAGGCGAGCTTTCAGAAGCTCAAGACAACATTGACCTCAGCACCAGTTCTGGTATTGCCTTCCGATTCTGGGATGTATACAGTGTATTGCGACGCTTCACGCATTGGTTTGGGATGTGTGTTAATGCAGGAAGGGAGAGTTATTGCTTATGCTTCATGCCGAATGAAGGTTCATGAGAAGAATTACACTGTGCACGATTTAGAGTTGGCGGCGATTTTTCACGTTCTTAAGATTTTGAGGCACTACTTGTATGGGGGTGTCCTGTGAGGTTTATACAGAACACCACAGCTTGCAGCACTTATTCAAGTAGAGGGATCTTAATTTGAGGCAGCAAAAATGGATTGAGTTGCTGAAGGATTATGATATCACCATTCTTTATCATCCGGTCAAGGCAAACGTGGTAGCAGATGCCTTGAGCAGCAAGGCAGAGAGTATGGGTAGTTTGGCTTACATTGTAGCAGAGGAGTGACCTATAGCCTTGGACATTCAGTCATTGGCTAATCGCCTGGTGAGATTAGACCTTTCAGAGCCTCGCCGAGTTTTAGCACATGTCGTTGCTCAATTATCGTTATTCGGAAATATTAAGGTTCGGCAGTTTGATGATACGTACTTAGTAGAGCTGCGGGAGACAGTGGCTCAGGGTGGTGCCAAGGAGGTTCCTATTGGCGAGGATGGTGTTCTGAGACTTCAGGGCCATTTATGTGTTCCTAATGTCGATGGCCTAAGAGGGAGGATTCTAGAGGAGGCACAAGTTATCGGTATTCTGTTCATCCTGGTGCTACAAAGATGTATCGTGATTTGAAGCACCATTACTGGTGGAGGCAGATGAAGAAGGACATTGTGGAGTATGTGGCTAGGTGTCTTAATTGCCAGCAGGTTATGTATGAGCACCATAGGCAAGGAGGCCTACTTCAGCAGATGCCCATTCCGGAGTGGAAGTGGGAACGCATCACCATGGACTTCCTGGTTGGGTTGCATTGGACTCTGCGGAATGTTGACGTTGTTTGTGTCATTGTGGATAGATTGACCAAATCGGCGCATTTCATTCCTGTGGCTACTACATATATTTTTGAGAGGTTGGCACAGATCTACATTCGAGAGATAGTCCGGTTGCACGGTGTGCCAGTTTCTATTGTATCAGATCGAGGTCCTCAGTTCACCTCGCACTTCTGGAGAGCATTGCATAGTGAGTTGGGTACCCAGATAGATCTCAGCACAGCATTTCACCCTCAAACTGATGGTCTGTTGGAGCGTACAATTCAAATATTGGTAGACATGCTCAGGGCATGTGTGATTGACTTTGGAGTTCAGTGGGACCAGTTCTTGCCTTTTGCCGAGTTTGCTTACAATAATAGTTATCAGTCCAGCATTGCGATGGCACTATTTGAGGCTTTGTATGGTTGGCGATGTTGTTATCCTATCGGGTGGTTTGAGCCTGGCGAGGCTAAGTTATATGGCACCGACCTACTGAAGGATGCTTTGGAGAAAGTGAAGTTGATTCTGGAGAGGCTCCGCACAGCACAGTCCAGACGAAAGAGTTACGCGGATCAGAAAGTGCGTGATGTATCATTTATGGAGGGAGATAAGGTCCTGTTAAAGGTCTCGCCGATGAAGGGTATTGTGAGGTTCGGAAAGAAGGGAAAGCTAAGCCCGAGGTTTATAGGTCCCTTCGATGTGTTGAGGCAAGTTGGGGAGGTTGTTTATGAGCTAGCTTTACCTCCCAATTTGTCAGGAGCTCATCCGGTCTTTCATGTATCCATGCTCCGGAAGTACCACGCCGACTTCTCTCACGTGGTTGATGTCAGCACTATTCAGTTGGATGAGAGGTTGGACTACGAGGAGGAGCCAGTTGCTATTATTGATAGACAGGATTGCCAGTTAAGGTCCAAGAGTGTTTCTCCCGTAAAGGTCTAGTACAGGGGCCAACCAGTTGAGGAGGCAACATGGCAGTCCGAGGAGGGCACGCGGAGCATATATCCACTCTTATCCAGCACTTCAAGTATGATTCTAGACCCGTTCGAGGATGAACATTTATTTAAGAGGTGGAGAATTTAACGACCCGATCGGTCGTTTTGCGTAGTCGGACCCCGTTCCCCTAAATGAAACTTCTCATAGCGGCTTATTATGATTTATGACTTGCAGGCGCGAGTGGTCCAGGATTCGAAAGTGTTTAGAGCAATATTGGAACACTTGGTTCCTTCAGGTTGGCCTTTTGAGTAAATGACCTCGGAATCGGGTTTCGACAATTTTGGTAGGTTCGTATGATGATTTCGGACTTGGGCATATGTTCAGAATGGGTTTTGGATTACCCGGGAGCGTTTCGGCGCCCAATAGCGAAATAAGAGTTTCCTTAAGTTCATATTGTGGTTTTGGACGTGTTTTTGTGTTATCGAGGTCCAAACGGAATTCCAAGACCAGGAATAGTTCTGTTATGTCATTCATGACTTGCTCACAAAATTTGGGGTCATTCCAAGTAGTATAGGTCAGTTCGGCGCATTGTTAGCGAATTCAAGAAACTTAAGGTCCCTATGTTTGATTCTAGGGGTTTTGAGGTTTGGTTTTGAGTTTTAGCGTTGTTTTGTGTGTTTCGAAGGCTCGAGCAAGTCCGTATTACTATTTGGGACATATTGGTATATTTGGACGGGGCTCGGATGGGCCCAGGTGCCTCTCGGGCACCAAACGAGGCCAAAAACCAGCTATAGCAGTTGTTGGTGCACCTGATCTGGTGTGACCGTAGGTGCGATTGCCGAGTCGCAGGTGCAAGACCACTCCTGCGGTCCTTGCCTCACAGGTGCAGCTTCAGGTGAGGCTGCCAATTTCTCGCAGGTGCGGATAATATCCACAAGAGCGGAGCCGCAGGTGCGAGCTCCTTTCCGCAGGTGCGAGCCCTAGCTCCTTGCCCCTCCGCATGTGCGGTCTTTTTTCGCAGGCGCGAGACGCGGGTGTGGTCCTTGAGCCGCAGGTGCGGAACCAAAGTAGGTAGTGAGTTCTTTAAAACACAGGTTTATTTCATTTCACCCCATTTTCTTCCACCATTAGAGACCTTGGAAGCTTGGGAAAGGGCTCCACGACCTAGCTACTAAAAAGGAAAGTGAATTCTACCCTAAAGTTAGTTAATCCATGAATTCCTAGTTGAATTAAATACCAAATTAGTGGAAAATTAAGGAATTGGGTAGTAACCTAGGGCTTTCGAGAATTTAAAGAATTTCCCCGTGAATTGGCTATGAAATCATACAAAAATCATGTAATAATGATCCTTAGGTTATGGGTGAGTGTTTCTATCGAGAATTTTTGGGATCCGAGCATGCGGGCCCGGGGTTGGATTTTGGGATTTCTTCAAGAATGGTGAATTTAACTAAGTAGTAGGAGAATTCCATGCTTTGAGTATAAATTGATATATTTGTATAACATTTCGCTAGTTTCGAGTCTGTGGGTGTCAAGTTTGGAGTTTCGGGCGTGTTCTTGACCCGGAGAGTAGGTTCGACTCGAGGTGAGTCTCCTTTCTAACCTTGTAAGAGGGAATTGTCCCCTTAGGTGATTTTAATGTCTAAGTGCTAATGTTTGTGGGGGCTACGTACGCACAAAGTGACGAGAGTCCGTACGTAGCGGCTATTATTGTTATGTTCGGGTAGTTAGGCCTAAACCATGCCTTGTGTTTTTCTTTGAAATGAACTATATGCTTAATGAATTAATGTTACATGCGGCTTGTTTCCCTGAGATCATGGAATTTGAGAACTTTAAAGGAATTGTTCACTGAAAAGTAATTTATGAAGAATATTGTGTGGACTGTGTGTGCATGTGACAGCTTCACAATTTATATTTCGTTAGTGGAGTGTTATTTCCCCCACTCTCATGGTAGTGGGTCGTACGCCACGGCGAGATTGAAAGATATATTATGGTTCGGGCCGTTCGACCCCCGGCAGTGCACATATATGATTATTAAGATGGCTCAGGCCGGTTGTCCTTATCCTGTATGCGCATGCTAAATTGTAAATGATTTTCATGGACATTGAGTAGGCAGATGTTCTAAAAAAACAAAAATAAATAATAATTGTTTATGTATTTAATGTTTATTGTTTTTATCACCCTCGTATGCCTATTACTGATATTATATCTTGTTTAATCATTTTGTTGGACCTTAGTGAGTGTCAAGTCGACCTCTCGTCACTACTTCTTCGAGGTTAGGCGTGATACTCACTGGGTACATATTTGTTTATGTACTCATGCTACACTTCTGTACTTAATTGTACAGGTTCTGAGGCTGGTGCATTTGGTTATCAGATCGGATCTCGATTCTGAGTATAGACTGGACCTGACTTCACGGTGAGCTGCTTATCCTGACGATCCTCGGGAGCACCATGGAGTTTCTTTTGTTATTCTCGTATACTTCTTCCAGACAGTTATATTATATCTTTTGTATATTATGTTAGTATGCCTGTAGGACTTGTGACACTAGTTCCTGGCACTCACGTTGTAGTTATTATGGTTTGCGGGTCTGTATATACATATATTGGCTCACCCCCCCTTCATGACTGCTTTTGGTTAAATTGGTTTATTATCTTTTTCAATTAATATTTTGAACTTTAAAACTTGGCACGTGTTGGGATGTTTAATCAAATATGGGAAAAATCCTTAGTAATATGAGTGTGGGCTTGCCTAACCCCGGTGTTGGGCGCCATGACGACCTAAGTTAGTATTTTGGGTCGTGACATTGTGATGACCCAATGGGTTATTTATAGCTTTACCCTTCATTTCTATGTCCGAGACCTTGAATAGCTCCGTTTAGCCTTTCTCAATTTGCGTGCGTATTTCGTGTTCTTTCTCAGAAGGTTTTTATGATAAAATTGATGAAAATGTGGAATCGTGCCTTAAAAACTCATTTCAGTTGACTACGGTCAATATTTTATGTAAATGGACCCGAATCAGTATTTTGATGATTTTCGTGGGTCTGTGTCGTGATTAGGGACTCTGGTGTATACGCAGAATCGAATTAGGAAGTCCATAGATGTAACGTAATTTGTTTAAAACTAGAAATTTAAAAGTTTAAAGAATTTCTAAGTTTGACCGTAGGTTGACTTTGTTGATACGGGGTTCAGATTTCGATTTCGGAACTTGGTATAGGTTCATTTTAGTATATATGACTTGTCTGCAATTGGTGCAAAACGAAGTTGGTTTGACATGATTCGGGTGTTCGATTGTAAGATTGAAAGTTCTTAAGTTTCACTGAAAATTTCCTTTGTTTTAGTGCCTGATTCGTGGGTCTAACTGTTATTGTTTTTGTTTTAATCGTGCGAACAAGTTCATACTGTGTTATTACACTTGTGTGCATGTTTGGTTTGGAGTTCGAGGGGCTCGGGTAAGTTTCGGATAGGCTATAGATGATTTGAACTTAGTAAACTTTTTGTTTTAGGGCTTCTACTGTCATCTGGTGCTTTCTTCTTTGAGATCACGAAGATACTCCCACGATTTTGAAGAGTAATCTGGGCTAGGGAGGCATTTCTTTATTGTGAATGCGATGGACAGTATGCGAACGTTAAGATTTAGGGGGTTTCCCTTCGCGAACACGAACAATCTTTCGCGAATACGTAGTGTTGAGGGACCTGGGAAGGGGGATCTATGATTTGTTCTACGTGAACTCGTGCCCTGGCTCGCAACGCGAAATCCTGGAGGGGGAAGCTTTTGCGGAAAAGTGAGGAAACTCACGAACGCGTAGGCCATTTGGGCGGCTATGCATCAGGAACACGGCAGGCCCTTCGCGAACGCGAAGATCAGAGGCGATTTTTTAGAGAAAATTCATCATCCTTTCACAGGTTAGTATACTTTAACTTGTTTTCTTCCTGTAACGACCCGACCGGTCATTTTGAGCTCTAGCGCGTCGTTCGGCGGTTTGAGGCCTTGAGTAGTTTCACTTCATGTTTTATGACTTGTACACGTGGTCGGAATTGAATTTCGGGAAATTCAGAGTTGATTCGGAAGGAAAATTATATTTCATAAGCTTTAAGTTCGAACATTGACCAAGGTTTGACTTTTGAGTAAACAGCCTCAGAATTCGAATTTGAATGTTCCAATAGGTTCGTATGATGATTTCGAACCTGGGCCTGTGTTCGGGTTGAGTATCGGGTGGTGGAGGAGCATTTCAGCGCCTATTATGGGAAATTGGTATTTTGGAAGTTCTAGAATTTTATAAGTTTGGTGTCACGAACCAAATCCCAATTTAGGTCGCGATGGCACCCAACTCCGATGTCAGGCAAGCCAACCTTAATTTACAAGTGATCCCTTTTTAATTTATAAAACAATTTCCCATACTTGAGAGGTTTTTCTTTTAGATTTTTAAATTTTGAAGTAAACAAGTGACTTAGACAACCAAAAGTGAGTAATAAATATAATAATCACCACCAATAATACAATCCAAAAGAATAGAGTATCCACTACGTGGGCATGCCAGGAACTGGCGTCACAGGTCTACGGGCATCTAATAGAAACGAGTATCCAAAAGAAAGTAAAAGTTTGCCCTACTGTCTGAAGAAAAGTAATACAAGCATAGCAAAAGAAAAGAGGAACTCCAAGGTGCTGCCAGAGAAGAACGTCAAGGAAATCATCTCACCGATAAGTCCACGCCAAATATACGTCAGGGACGAGCTCCGGATGAATACCCTGATGCACCTGCCTCAAAGACTGTAAAATTAAGTACAGAAGCGTAGCATGAGTACATAAACAGATATGTACTCAGTGAGTTTCCCGCCTAATCTCGGAGAAGTAGTGATGAGAGGTAGACGTGATACTTACTAGGGTCAAAATTTTAAATAACACAATTTAATAAGGGCTAGACAGGCACATCCGTCGTAGTAATCACAAAGACATAAAATATCAAGTATAATTGTAATTACCTTTGCATGTCAAATTTCACTAGCATATAATGTACTAAATTCCCTTTTTTCACATGAAACAGTTTATACAATTACAACAAAACTCCCAGTAAGTTATATAGCACATAGTATGCTGAAAGCGTACGGCCGAAGCGTCGCGAAAATAAATGTGCACTGTCGAGGGTCGAACGGCTCGAACCATAGATGCATCTATTACCCTGCTCGCTAATCGAACATGCGACACGGTTTACATAATATTAGGGCTATCCCGCTCACGAATCATACATGCGACACGAGTGCCGTATACATACACATAATTTTTTAAATATTTAGGGATTTAACAGAGATTGTATGTAAAAGCAAGATCTTAAGAAATATAATTTTTGAGCATAACTTCCTAATAATCTCATATCAATTCGACGATACTATGCAACTCAAAATACATTTAAGGACACATGTAAGGCACATAAAAGCATGCTCGTGAGTCCTAGAACTACCCAACATAACATAATAGTAGCTACACATGGGCTCTCGTCACTTCGTGCGTGCGTAGTCCCCACAAATAAAGACATGCAATTACTTATAATCACCTATGGGGACAATTCCCTCTTACAAGGTTAGAAAGGAGACTCACCTCGTGCCGAACCTACTTTCCGGGTCAAGAACGCGCCCGAAACTCCAAACTCGTCTCCCAAGGACTCGAAACTAGTCAAATATTGTATACTTGAATTAATCTATGCTCAAAAGTATGAAATTTACCTAACTAAGTAGTTATTTCAACCTACTTTGAAAAGTCCCAAAAATACAGCCTAGGCCCACATGCTCGGATTCCGGAAATTCTTGAAGGAAACACTTACCCATACCCTAAGGATCATTAATATATGGTTTTTCTATGATTTCATAGCTAGTTAGTGGATAATTCCAAAAATTTCATAAAGCCCTAATTTTTTACTCTAAACCTTAATTTTTCACTAATTAGGAGGTTAATCTACCTAGGAATTCATGTATTAAACTAACATTAGAGTATAAATCAACTACCTTTCCGTAGCTAGGTCGTTTGGCTCTTTTCCAAGATCTCAAGGTCGACTATGGGGGAAGAAATGGGGTGAAAATGATTATGTCCTGTGTTTTAAAGAAATCACTTCCTACACGGGTACCGCACCTGCGGCTCAAAGACCTTACCTGCGAGAAAAGTCTCGCACCTGCGGAAGAGGGGCAATGGGCCTGGGCTAGCACCTGCGGAGAGGAGCTCGCACCTGCGGCTCCGCTCCTGTGGATATTATCCGCACCCGAGAAATGGGCAGCCTTACCTGAAGCCGCACCTGCGAGGCAAGGACCATAGAAGCGGTCTCGCACCTGCGACTGGGCAACCGCACCTGCGGTCACACCAGATCAGGTGCACCGGCAACTACTTCAGCTGGTTTTTGGCCTCGTTTGGTGCTCGAGAGGCACCTGGGCCCACCTGAGCCCCCGTCCAAATATAACAACAAGTACCATGTCATAATATGGACTCGATCAAGCCTTCAGAACACCCAAGACAACGCAAAAACTAAAAATCACACCTCAAACCCCCTAGAATCAAACTTAGGAACTTTAAGTTCTTGAATTTTCTAACATTGCTCCGAATCAACCTATACTACTCGGAATGACACCAAATTTTTCAAGCGAGTCATAAATGGCATGAAGGATCTATTCCTAGTCTCGAAATTCCATTTGGACCTCGATAACACAAAAACACGTCCCAAACCACAATATGAACTTTAGGAAACTCTTATTTCGCTATTGGGCACCGAAATGCTCCCGGGTCATCCAAAACCAATTCCGAACATACGCCCAAGTCCGAAATCATCATACAAAGCTACTGTAACCATCGAAATTCGATTTAGAGGTCGTTTACTCAAAATGTTGACCGAAGTCAAAATTGGCCTTAAAGGCCAACCTTAAGGAACCACGTGTTCCTATATCACTCTAAACGCTTCCGAATCCCGAACCACCCGTCCCCGCAAGTCATAAATCACAATAAGCGGCTATGGTAAGTTTCATTTAGGGGAACGGGGTCCGATAACGCAAAAAGACCAGTCAGGTCATTACATTCTCCACTTCTTAAACAAACGTTCGTCCTCGAACGAGTCTAGATTCATACCTGAAGTGCTGAATAAGTGCGTATATATGCTCTGTATGTCCTCCTCGGACTCCGAAGTCGCCTCCTCGGCTGGTTGGCCCCTTCACTAGACCTTCGCAACAGAAATTCTCTTGGACCTCAACTGGCGATCCTGCCTGTCAATAATAGCAACTGGCTCCTCCTCGTAGCCCAGCCTCTCATCCAACTGAATAGTGCTGAAATCAACCACGTGAGAGAAGTCGGCGTGGTACCTCCGGAGCATGGATACATGAAAGACCGAATGAACTCTTGACAAACTCGGAGGAAAATCTAGCTCATAAGAAACCTCCCCAACTCGCCTCAACACCTCAAAGGGACCTATAAACATCGGGCTCAACTTGCTCTTCTTTCCGAACCTCATTATACCTTTCATCGGCGAGACCTTCAACAAAACCTTATGTACCTACATAAATGATACATCACGCGCCTTCTGATCCGCGTAACTCTTTTGTCTGTACTGTGCTTTGCGTAGCCTCTCCTGAATCAACTTCACTTTCTCCAAAGCATCTCTCACCAGGTCGGTGCCATATAAATTAGCCTTGCCAGGCTCAAACCACTCGATAGGAGAACAACATCGCGGGCCATACAAAGCCTCAAATGGAGCCATCTCGATGCTAGACTAATAACTATTATTGTAAGCAAACTCGGAAGGCAATAACTGGTCCCACTGACCTCCGAAGTCAATCACACATGCCCTGAGCATGTCCTCCAATATCCGAACTGTACGCTCCGAATGACCATCCGTCTGAGGGTGAAATGCTATGCTGAGATCTATCTGGGTACCCATCTCACTATGCAATGCTCTCTAGAAGTGCGAGGTGAACTGAGTACCTCGATCTGATATAATAGACACCGGCACACCGTGCATTTGGACTATCTCCCGAATGTAGATCTGGGCCAACCTCTCAGAAGTATACGTAGTAGCCACTGGAATGAAATGCGCCGATTTGGTCAACCTTCCGCAAGTTCCGAGGTAACCCAACCACGAAGTCCATAGTGATGCGCTCCCACTTCCACTCGGGAATGGGCATCTGCTGAAGTAGGCCTCCTGGCCTCTGGTGTTCATACTTAACCTGCTGGCAATAAATACACCTAGACACATACTCCACAATGTCCTTCTTCATCCGCCTCCACCAGAAATGTTGTTTCAAATCACGATACATGTCCGTAGCACCAGGATGAACAGAGTACCGTGAACTGTGTGCCTCCTCTAGAATGCTCTCTCTCAGGCCATCGACATTAGGAACACATAAATGGCCTTGAAGTCTCAGAACACCATCCTCACCAATAGTAACCTCCTTGGATCCACCCTGAACCACTGTCTCCCGTAGCTCTGCCAAGCACGGATCATCGAAATGTCGAGCCTTAATCTCTTCCAATAACGAAGACTGGGAAACTACATGTTCTAGAACTCGGCGAGGCTCTGAAAGGTCTAATCTCACCAGGAGATTAGCCAAGGACTGAATGTCCAAGGCTAGAGGTCTCTCCTCTGCTGCAATATGAGCCAAGCTACCCATACTCTTCACCTTCCTGCTTAAAGCATATGCTACCACATTTGCTATGCCTGGATGATAAAGAATGGTGATGTCATAATCCTTCAGCAACTCAAGCCACACGCGCTGCCTCAAATTAAGATCCCTCTGCTTGAACGGGTGCTGCAAGCTGCAATGGTCTGTATAAACCTCACAGGACACCCCATACAAGTAATGCCTCCAGATCTTAAGGGCATGAACAATCTCCGCCAACTCCAAATCGTGCACAGGGTAATTCTTCTCCTGAACCTTCAGCTGGCGCAAAGCATAAGCAGTAACTCTCGCTTCCTGCATCAACACACACCCCAAGCCAATGCGTGAAGCGTCGCAATACAGTGTATACATCCTAGAACCGGAAGGATATACCAGAACTGGTGCTGAGGTCAATGCTGTCTTGAGCTTCTAAAAGCTCGACTCACACTCGTCGGACCATCGGAACGAGGCATTCTTCTGAGTCAATCTAGTTAGTGGGGCTGCAATGGATGAAAATCCCTCCATAAATCGCCGGTAGTAGCTTACTAGACCCAAGAAACTTCTGGTCTCTGTAACTGAAGTAGGATATGGACAACTTTGAACTGCCTCAATCTTCTTAGGATCAACCTTTATACCCTCTCTGGATACCACAGGTCCCAAGAATGCCACGGAATCCAACCCAAAATCACGTTTGGAGAACTTAGCATATAGCTTCTGTTCTCGCAAAGTCTGGAGCACCACTCTCAAATGCTGCTCGTGATCTCCCAGGCTACGTGAGTTAATCAGAATCTCATCAATGAAGACAATGACAAAGTACGCCCTGAACACCCTGTTCATAAGTCCATAAATTCTTCTGGGCATTAGTCAAGCCAAAGGACATCACCAGGAACTCATAATGGCCATATGTCATATGAAAAGCAGTCTTCGGAACATCTGAGGCCCGAATCTTAAACTAATGATATCCCGATCACAAATCAATCTTAGAAAAACCTCGATCACCCTGCAACTGGTAAAACAAATCATCGATGCGCGGAAAAGGATACTTGTTCTTAATGGTGACCTTGTTCAACAGGCGGTAATCAATACACATACGCATGGACCGATCTTTCTTCTTCACGAAAATAACTGGAGCACCCCACGGCGATACACTCGGTCTGATGAACCCCTTAGCCAACAACTCCTCAATCTGCTCCTTCAACTCCTTCGGCTCTTTTGGAGCCAGGCGGTACGGAAGAATAGATATAGGTTGGGTGCCTGGAGCTAAATGATTGCAGAAATCAATATCACAATCCGGAGGCATGCCTGGAAGGTCTGAAAGAAATACATCAGCAAACTCTCTCCACTGGCTCTTATTCAATCGTCGGAGACTCGGCGGTGGTGTCCCGCACATAAGCAAGATACGCCACACAACCATTCTCGACCATATGTCAAGCCTTCAGGAAAGATATAACCTGACTGGCTGCACTAACTGAGGAACCCCTCCACTCCAGCCTAGGCAACTCGCGCATGGCTAAAGTAATTTTCTTGGCATGGCAATCTAGCACGTCATGATAGGGAGATAGCCAATCCATCCCAGGATAATCTCGAAATCAACCATGTCGAGCAATAGGAGGTTCGCTCTGGTCTCGAACCCATAAAATGAAATCACACAGGACCGATAAATCTGTTTACTACCACCGAATTGCCCACGCGAGTGGACACATAAATAAGAGTACCCAAGGACTCCCGAGGAACATCTAGGAAACAAGCAAATAAGGCTGACACATATGAATAAGTGGATCCTGGATCAAATAACACTGATGCCTCTCTACCACATACTGAAATAGTACATGTGATCATGGCATCTGAGGCCACTGCATATGATCGGGCCGGAATAGCATAGAATCTAGCTGGAGAACCGGATGACTGACCTCTGCTGGAATGAATAGAGGCCGGCAGAGCTCCCCCTACTTGGCCTCCACCTCTGGGGCGACCTCTACCAACCTGCCCTCCACCTCTGGGTGCACGAACCGCCGGTGCTGAGAATGTAGGCTGATAACTCTGCTGAACGGCCTTGCCCCCAAGCCTGGGACAAGTCCTCCTCATATGGCCCGAATCCCCTCACTCATAACATCTCGCCGATGGCGTGGCCTGCTGCCCTGAAGAGGAACTCTGGATGGCTGGGGGATGGTGAGAACCCCCTGACATGGCACTGAAGTAAGGACTAGGAAACCCTTGATGACCGGAATACCCGCCTGAGGAACCCTGAATGGCTGGTGGACAGTAGGAACTCTCCGGCATGGCGCTGAAATAAGGCCTCACTGGAGCACCACGGGGAGGTGGTGGAGGAGCTGAATATGGAGGTCTGCTAGGCTGGCCTCTACCAAACTTACCTCTACCCCTGGCTGGCGCACCTCTGAAATCTCCAGAAAATCTAGCTCTCTTATCCTGTTGACTGTACTCTCTGCCCCTCGATCAATAACCCTCAATCCAGCGAGCTATCTCGACCACAAGTTGATAAGGAGTCCCCATCTCCATCTCTCAGGCCATGTTGGCCCTAATACATGAGTGCAGCCCAGCTATAAATCTCCACACTCTCTTAGCATCAGTAGAGAGTATCATAAGGGCATGACGGGACAACTCTGAAAACCGAGCCTCGTAGTCTGTCACTGACATTTGTCCCTGCTCCAGCTGCTCAAACTGATACCGCAGCTCCTCCCTTTCGGAGGGTGGGATATATCTGTCCAGAAACAACTGAGTGAAGTGATCTCAAGTGATAGAAGGGGAACCTTCCAGTCTACCAAGGATATATGACTGCCACTATCTCCGGGCCCTGCCCTCAAGCTAAAAAGTAGTGAAGTCCACTCTATGGGACTCCAATATCCTCATGTTGTACAGTATGTCCCTGCACCTATCAATGAAGTCATGGGCATCCTCTCCCTTCTCACCTCCAAAGATATGAGGGTGCAATCTGGTCCATCTATCCAGTAACTTCTGCAGATCGCCGTCCGCAGCTGGTCTGAGCTCAGGTGCTGTTGCAACAGGCTGGGCCCCACCCACGGCCAGTGTACCCGGGGTCTGATAAACTGTTGTTGCATGACCTGCGGCCTGGGAAGTAGGGGTCTGGACTCCCCCTCCAGCCTGAGATGTGACAGGACCCGCTAGAAATAAACCAGCCTGCATCATAGTGTCCATGAATCTCATCATACGGCCCATGACCTCTTGGAAGCTAGGCGCCGTCATAAAGTCTACTGGGGCAGGATCTGCTGGGGTCACCTTGCCCTGCTCCTCTGTGATAGGATCCTCCGCCGGATCAGCTGTGTGTGCTACTGGAATAGCTCTGGGATGCCCTCGTCCCCTACCTCGGGCCGGTGCCCTCCCCCGGCCTCTGCCATGGCCTCGGACGGTAGGGTAGCGGCATCTCCCGGGTCTGGAAAATCAACCGCGCGAGTCCTCACCATCTATGAGAAATAGAAGAATGAGATTTAGTAAACCATCGACTGCACGATGGAAGCTGAATAAAGAGAGGTTTCCTAACACCCTATAGCCTCCCGAACATAAATACAGACGTCTCCGTATCGATCCTCAAGACTCTATTAGGTTTGCCCGTGACTTGTGAGACCAACATAAACCTAGAGCTCTGATACCATGATGTCACGACCCAAATCCCAATTTAGGTCGCGATGGCACACAACTCGGATTTTAGGCAAGCCAACCTTAATTTACTAGTGATCCCTTTTTAATTTATAAAGATTTCCCATACTTGAGAGGTTTTTCTTTTAGATTTTTAAATTTTGAAGTAAACAAGTGACTTAGACAACCAAAAGTGAGTAATAAATATAGTAACCACCAACAATAATTACAACCCAAAAGAATAGAATATCAACTACGTGGGCATGCTAGGAACTGGCATCACAGGTCTACCGGCATCTAATAGAAACGAGTATCCAAAAGAAAGTACAAGTTTGCCCAACTGTCTGAAGAAAATAATACAGACATAGCAAAAGAAAATAGGAACTCCAAGGTGCTCCCAGAGAAGAACGTCAAGGAAAGCAGCTCACCGAGAAGTCCACGCCAAATATACGCCAGGGACGAGCTCCGGATGAATACCCAGATGCACCTGCCTCAAAGCATGTACAATTAAGTACAGAAGCGTAGCATGAGTACATAAACAGATATGTACCCAGTGAGAATCCCGCCTAATCTCGAAGAAGTAGTGATTAGAGGTAGACGTGATACTTAATAGGGTCAAAATTTTAAATAACATAATTTAATATGGGCTAGGACGGCATAACAGTCGTCGTAATTACAAAGACATAAAATATCAAGTATAATTGCAATTACCTTTGCATGTCAAATTTCACTAGCATATAATGTACTAAATTCCCTTTTCTCACATGAAACAGTTTATAAAATTACAATAAAACTCCCAGTAAATTATATAGCACATAGTATGCTAAGAGTGTACGGCCGAAGCGTCGCGAAAATAAATGTGCACTATCGAGGGTCGAACGGCTCGAACCATAGATGCATCTATTACCCCGCTCGCGAATCGAATATGCGACGCAGTTGACATAATAGTAGGGCTATCCCGCTGACGAATCATACATGTGACGCGGGTGCCGTATACATACACATAATTTTTTCAATATTTAGGTATTTAACAGAGATTGTACGTAAAAGCAAGAACTTAAGCAATATAATTTTTGAACATAACTTCCTAATACTCTCATACCAATTCAAGGATACAATGCAACTCAAAATACATTTAGGGACACATGTAAGTCACATAAACGCATGCTCGTGAGTACTAGAACTACCAAACATAATATAATAGTAGCTACGCACGGACTCTCGTAACTTCGTTCTTGCATAGCCCCCCGCAAATAAGGACATGCAATTATTTATAATCACCTATGGGGAAAATTCCCTCTTACAAGGTTAGAAAGGAGACTCACCTCATGTCGAACCTACTTTCCGGGTCAAGAACGCGCCCGAAACTCCAAACTCGTCTCCCAAGGACTCGAAACTAGTCAAATATTGTATACTTGAATTAATCTATGCTCAAAAGTATGAAATTTACCTAACTAAGTAGTTATTTCAACCTACTTTGAAAAATCCCAAAAATACACCCCAGGCCCACATGCTCGGATTCCGGAAATTCTTGAAGGAAACACTTACCCATAACCTAAGGATCATTAATATATTGTTTTTGTATGATTTTGTAGCTAGTTAGTGAATAATTCCCCAAATTTCATAAAGCCCTAAATTTTTACTCTAACCCTTGATTTTTCACTAATTAGGAGGTTAATCTACCTAGGAATTCATGTATTAAACTAACATTAGAGTAGAAATCACTTACCTTTCAGTAGCTAGGTCGTTTGGCTCTTTTCCAAGCTCTCAAGGTCGACTATGGGGGAAAAAATGGGGTGAAAATGATTTTGTCCTGTGTTTTAAGGAACTCACTGCCTACACGGTTAACTCACCTGCAGCTCAAGGACCGCAACTGCGGTCTCGCGTCTGTGAGAAAAGTCTTGCACCTGCGAAAGAGGGGCAAGGGGCCTGGGCTCGCACCTGCGGAGAGGAGCTCGCACCTACAGCTCCGCTCCTGCGGATATTATCCGCACCTGCGAGAAATGGGCAGCCTCACCTGAAGCCGCACCTGCGAGGCAATGACCGCAGGAGCGGTTTCGTACCTACGACTGCGCAACCGCACAAGGGTCACACCAGATCAGGTGCACCAGCAACTGCTTCAACTGGTTTTTGGCCACGTTTGGTGCCTGAGAGGCGTGTGGGCCCACCCGATCCCCCATCAAAATATACCAACAAGTCCCAAATCATAATACGGACTCGCCCGAGCCTTCGGAACACCCAAGAAAATGCTAAAACTCAAAATCACACCTCAAAACCCCTACAATTAAACTTAGGAACTTTAAGTTCTTGAATTTTCTAACAATGCACTGAATCGACCTTTACTACTCCAAAATGACACCAAAATTTTCAAGCGAGTATTAAATGACATAATGGATATATTCCCGGTCTCAAAATTCCGTTTGGACCTTGATAACACAAAAACACGTCCCAAAGCACAATATGAACATAAGAAAACTCTTATTTCTCTATTGGGTGCCGAAACCCTCCCGGGTCATCCAAAAACCATTCCGAACATACACCCAAGTCCGAAACTCGATTCCGAGGTCGTTTACTCAAAATGCTGATCGAAGTCAAACTTGTCCTTAAAGGCCAACCTTAAGGACCACGTGTTCCTATATCACTCTAAACGCTTCCGAATCCCAAACCACATGTCCCCGTAAGTCATAAATCACAATAAGCCGCTATCGAAAGTTTCATTTAGGGTAGCAGAGTCTGATAACGCAAAACAACTGGTCGGGTCGTTACATTTGCTTTGAAGTGGATTTTGATGTTATTGATGTCTGTTTCGAGTTACGAGCCTTGGGATAGGTTAATAAAGTGATTTGTGACTTAAACGTAAAGTTTGGCATCATTCCGGGATGTTTAAGTGTAATTCAGGCGCTTTCGGTGAAATTTAAAGGTTGGAAAGTTGAAAAAAGGTTTTGGCTCTCGATTCGTAATTTTGATGTTGTTTGACGTGATTTGAGACCTAAACTAAGTCTGTATCGTATTTTCAGATGTGTCGGTAGTTTGGACGGGGTCCAGGGGGCCTCGAGTTTGAATCAGAACACATATGGAATTTAACATAGAAATTAGTAGAAATTGGGGGATTTTGAAAGAAACCTAGAATTTGGTGTTTTGGAATTTGACCACGAAATTGGACATGAAATTAGGAATAAATTATATATTTAAGTTCCTAATGTTATGGGTAATGTTTATCTTCAAAAACTTTTGGAATCCAGGCACGTGGGCCTGAGGGTTGACTTTATTGACTTTTCAAATGGATTTGGGAGTGATCAATTAATTAATATTAATGTTGGAGTATATGTTTATTGGCTTCCGCGATTGTTTGACTAGATTCGGAATGTTTGTCTTGGAGTTGAGTTTTAGTGTGGCATTGGAGCCGGTTATGGAACTTCGGGGCGAGGTAAGTCTCCTGTCTAACTCTGTGAGGGAAAAACTACCCCTAGGTGATGTATTTGATATGTGCTACTTGTTGCGGGGGCTACGTACACACGAGATGGCGAGAATACATATGTAGCTAAATTCATGTTATGTCGGGGTAGACTTAGGTTCACGCCATGCTATAATTGTACTATTAAAGTTATCTTTGCTCGTTTAATTATTTTATTTCGCATTATGACTTGAGACTAGACTTGCATAGAGTGATAGACTTGATATTGTAGAGATTTGACAGGCTTCATGATTAGTCGCGGAATAATTATACTCATGTTACGAATTTCTTCCGCGCTATGCGTTTTCATCAAAGAGTTTTCCTTTAAATTCATAACTCACACGTTTATTTGTGAGTGGGGTCAAGGACCCGTTAAAGATTCTTATTCTAATGGGATCGGGTCATTCGCCTCGATAGGATTATGTACCACATTCTTATGGGAGCAGGTCGTTTGCCTCGGAAGTATAATAGATGCATCTATGGTTCGTGTTGTTCGACACTCGGTAGTGCACACAGTACGATGGGATTGGGTCGTTCGCCACGACATTTATATAAAACACTCTTGTGGATCGGGTCGTTCACCTCGGCAATGTCATATGTAATATCCGACAAGAAACCAACACATCTGTGTATTTTCCTGATTGAGTTGTGATGACCAATCTGGTGAGGTCCATTCTATATATACTCCGATTGGGGAGGTAACTGCTTAGTGAGAGCTTGAGCTTGCCGTTTAGAGGAAGATTGTGCCTCGTATTAATATTTGTTCATACCGGTTATCTGATTTTCCCTATATTTATTACTTACTTCTCACTGTATCTGTCTTATTGGACCACTAGTAAGTGTCGATGTCGACCCCTCGTCACTATTTCTAGGGGGTTAGGCTAGATACTTATTGGGTAGGCATTGATTTACATACTCATCCTAAGACTTAAACCTCTGTTTAGGGACTAAGTGTCCTAAAACACTTCAAAACACCAAAACAAAACCTCCCGGCAAGTCACAATAGCAGAAATAGATATGGAGAAAGCAGTTAATAGAGGATAGGGGCTATAACTCTCAAAATTGCCGGCCGGGTCGTTACATCCTCCCCCTATTAAAACAATCGTTCATCCTCAAATGAGCATAGAGACATACCTGAAATGGTGCAAAAATGAGGTTAGCGGGTGCACATATCCTCCTTGGTCTCCTAAGTCGCCTCCTCGACCCGCTGACCCCTCCACTAAACCCCTACTGATGCCATGCTCTTTGACCTTAGATTTCTGACCCGTATGTCCAAAATAGCCACTGGCTCCTCAACATAAGATAGATCCATGTCCAACTGGATTGAGCTAAAATCCAATACATAAGTCGGATCAGCGTGATCTTGGGCCGGATCAGCATGATCCGGATATATAAGATAGATCCCTCCCCAACATGCCGCAACACCTCAATAGGACCAATGTATCTTGGTCTTAGCTTGCCATTCTTTTCGAACCTCATAAAACCCTTCATAGGAGATACCCAGAGCAAGACCCGCTCCCCAACCATGAATGCTACATCGCGAAGCTTCCGGTTTGCATAACTCTTCTGTCTGGACTGGGCTGTGCGAAGTTGATCCTGAATTACCTTCACCTTATCCAAGGCATCTTGGACCAAGTTTGTACCCAATAAACGGGCCTCGCCCGGCTCGAACCCACCTACAAGGGAACGACACCGCCTAACATACATAGCCTCATACAATGCCATCTGGATGCTCGACTGATAACTGTTGTTGTAGGAAAACTCCGCAAGTGGAAAGAACTGATTCCACGATCCTCTAAACTCCATCACACATGCACGGAGAATTACCTCTAATATCGGAATAGTGCGCTCAGGCTATTCATCCGACTGAGGGTGAAATTCTATGCTCAGCTCCACTCGAGTACCCAACTCATGTTGTACGGCCCTCCAGAACTGTGTAAAATCCATACCCCGATCAGAGATGCTAGATACCGGTACACCGTGAAGCCTGGCGATTTTGCGGATGTAGATTCGAGCCAGCTGCTCAGAAGAATATCTAGTCATCATAGGAATGAAATGAGCTGACTTGGTCAGCCTATCTACAATCACCCAAACTGCATCAAACCTTCACTGAGTCTGTGGGAATCCAACAACGAAGTCCATAGTGATCCGCTTCAATTTCTACTCCGGAATATCTAACTTCTGATGCAACCCATCCAGTCGTTGATGCTTATACTTCACCTGATGGAAATTTAGGCACCAAACCACATACTCCACTATGTCCTTCTTCATCCTCCTCCACCAGTAATGCTTTCTCAAGTTCTGATACATCTTTGCGGCACCCGGATGAATGGAGTACCGCGATCTATGAGCCTCCTGAAGAATCAACTCACGCAAACCATCTACATTAGGCACACATATCCTGCCATGCATCCTTAATGTGCCATCATCCCCAATAGTGACATCCTTAGCATCACCGTGCTGGACCGTGTCCTTAAGGACAAGCAGATAGGGTCATCACATTGACGCTCCCTGATATGATCGTAAAGAGAAGACCAAGAGACCACGCAAGCCAACACTCTACTCGGCTCAGATATATCCAATCTCACAAATTGGCTGGCTAAGGCCTGAACATCCAATTCTAAGGGTCTCTGTGCTGCTGGAAGATATGCTAAACTCACCAAACTCTCTGCCCAACAACTCAAAGCATCGTTCACCACATTGACCTTCCCCGTGTGGTACGAAATGGTGATATCATAGTCCTTAAGTACCTCCAACCACCTCCGTTGATGCAAGTTAAGATCCTTTTTCTTGAACAGATGCTGCAACTCCGATGATCGGTGTTAATCTCACAAGGAACACCGTATAATTAGTGCCGCCAAATCTTTAGGGCATGAATAATAGTTGCTAACTCAAGGTCGTGGACAGGATATTTCTTCTCATGCACCTTCAGCTGTCTAGACACGTAGGCAATCACTCTACCATCCTATATCAACACCGTGCCAAGACCAATCCAAGACGCATCATAATATACAGTTTAAGACCATGAACCTGTAGGTAATACCAATAATGGGGCTGTAGTCAAAGCTGTCTTGAGCTTCTAAAAGCTCTCCTCACACTTCTCTATCCACTTGAAAGCAGCACCCTTCTCGGTTAGCCTGGTCATAGGTGTTGCAATAGATGAGAATCCCTCAACAAAATGACGGTAATACCCCACCAAACCAAGAAAACTATGGATCTTCGTAGCTGATGAAGGTCTAGGCCAACTCTGCACCGCTTCCACCTTCTTCGGATCTACCTAGATCCCATCACTCAATACTACATGACCCAAGAATCCACTGAGTCTAGCCAAAAGTCACACTTTGAAAATTTTGTATACAGCTTTTTTTCTCTCAAAGTGTGAAGTACAATCCTCAGGTGCTGCTTATGATCCTCCCGAGTCTGGGAGAACACCAGGATGTCGTCAATAAACACAATGACGAATGAGTCAAGATAAGGCCGGAACATACTGTGCATCAATACATAAAGGCTTTTGGGGAATTGGTTAGCCAAAAGACATAACAAGAAACTCATAGTGACCATATCTGGTCCTAAAAGCAGTCTTCGTGCTATCTGGCTCCCGAATCTTCAACTGATGATAGTCAGAACATAAGTCAACCTTGGAAAACACCCTGGCACCCTGTAACTGATCATATAAGTCATCAATACGAGGAAATGGATACTTGTTCTTCACTATAACTTTGTTCATCTTTCGGTAACCAATACACATACGCATAGAACCATCATTTTTCTTCACAAACAAGACCGGAGCACCCCAAGGTGACAACACTAGGCCGAATGAAGCCCTTATAGAGGAGCTCCTGCAACTGCTCTTTCAACTCCTTCAACTTAGGAGGAGCCATACAGTATGAAGGAATAGAGATGGGCAGAGTGCCCGACAATAAATACATGCAGAAATCAATATCTTTGTCGGAAGGCATGCCCGGATGATCAGCTGGAAACATATTTGAGAAGTCCTTCACTACTAGAGCTGACTCAACTGTAGGAGTAATAATACTGACATACCTCACATAAGCTAAATACACGTCACACCCCTTCTCAACCATTCATTGAGCCTTAAGAAATGAAATAACCCTGCTAGGAGTATACTCTAAGGTACCCCTCCACTCTAATCGCAGTAAGCCTGGCATAGCCAACGTCACGGTCTTATCGTGACGATCAAGAATAGCATAATTGGGTGACAACCAGTCCATGCCCAAGATAACATCAAAACTTACCATGCTGAGTGATAATAAATCGGCTCTAGTCTCAAAACCACTAAAAGCAATGAAAAATGGTTGATACACATAGTCCACAACAAGAGAATCTCCTACTGGAGTAGACACATAAACAGGGGAACTCAAAGAATCTCGAGATACACCCAAATGTGGGGCAAAATGAGAGGACACGTATAAATACGTAGAGCCTAGGTCAAATAATACCGACGCATCTCTATGTCAGACTGGAACAATACCTGTAATGACAGATTTAGAAGCAAGATCCTTTGTATGAGCTGGAAGAGCATAATACCTGGCCTGGCCTCCCCCTATAGGGTGACCTCGACCTCGAGCTGGCTGAGCAGGTGGGGCTGTAGTTGGTGCTAGAATCAAAGCTTGAAGACCCGGTAGAGCACGTGGTGGCTGGGAAGTTTGTGGAGGTGCACCCCTCCTAAGTCTGTGGCAGTCTCTCACTATATGGCGAGTGTCACCACTCTCAAAACAACCTCTCGGAAGGCGTGGCTATTGTGGATGACTCGGGCCAGGTCTGCACGGCTGGCCATTAAAAGCACCTCCAACAGGAGGCAGACTAGATACAGGCGGTGCATAATAAGGCTCCTAGGGCCTAGAAGGGGCTGGAACACCACTAGCGCCTGGAAGAGCTGAATGAACGGGGCGACGCACGTAACCCCTACCATGGCGAGCTGATGGGGAACGAGCTCTAGAATAAGAAGAAGTCACTCGAGACCTCTTGGCCTCTCTCTGCTCTCTGTGAAGGGCAAGCATGCCCTCCAATCTCCTGGCAATACCCACAACCTGCTGATACGAGATATCCATCTCCAACTCCCTGGTCATACTAATCGGGATGTTGGGGTGGAGCCCTTCAATGAAGTCACAAACCCTCTCCCAGACTGTAGCAACTAAGGCCGGTGCATGTCGGGCCAAAGCACAGAAACAGACTGCGTAATTTGACACAGTCCCTAGCGCAACTGCTCAAACTCCACGCGCCATGAATCTCTGAGGTTCTCAGGAACATACTCTCTCAAAAACATGTCCGAGAATTGAGTCCATGTGAGTGACGCTTTCTCGTCCGGACTACCCAACTCATAAGCACGCCACCACCGATAGGCTGCTCCTATAAGCTAGAAAGTGGTAAAAGAAACCCCACTCATCTTCACTATTCCCATAGTACGGAGAATACGATGACACTCCTCCAGAAAACCCTGAGCATCATATGTATCCAATTTGCTGAAAGTAGGTGGGTGGTACTTCTTGTACCTCTCAAGTCTGAGTAGTTCCGCCTCAGAAGCGGCTGTCCTGGTCTCATGCTGAACCGAAGCTACCGGCTGCATAGGAATGAACTCTGGGCCCTAATCAACTTGGACCCTCTTCTCAGGAGTACGGGTTGCGGGAGTTTGTGCCCCTCCCCCGGCCTGAGATGTGGCGGGAGCTAGTGGGATCAATCCAGCCAGAGCTAAGGTGTTGAACATGCGCATGAATTGGCTTAAAGTCTCCTAGAGGGCTGGTGCAGCAATAGGAACCTCCGGTGCGTGCTTTCTAGCTGGAGCTATTGGGGGCTCCTCTGTCGCAGCTCGCGCAGGTACTCTTGTTGCACCACGTGGTCGTCCTCTACCTAGGACACGTACATCAGATCTCCCTGTACGGGTCCTCACCGTCTGTAAGAAAGAATATAATAGAGAAACTTAGAATTTGATGCCAATAACTCGGACGGGAACCAAAAGAAGTATGATTGTTCCTAACAATTCCATAGCCTCTCGAAGATGAGTATAAACGTCTCCGTACCGATCCGTGAGACTCTAATAAACCAGCTTGTGACTCACGACACCTATGAACCTAGAGCTCTGATACCAACTTTTCACGACCCAAATTCTCCCTCCGTGAATTATTGTGATGGAACCTAGTCTCTACGACTAGGTAAGCCTAACACCTTGCGAAAATGAAATGAAAAACATGAAAATTAAAAACTAACAATAGCGGATATCTTAAATAAGAAATTAAGATGCCGCTTGGCATATACAATAATCAACTTTTGAAATATACATAAAACTCCCAAGACCCGGAACACCATAAGTCACAAGCTTCTAGGAAGTTATAACTGTTCTATACATTAGTGTCTATAAAAATAAGAGAAGAATTAACATAGGGGGATAGAGGGGGACTTCAAGGATTTGCGAGCACCGCAGATGTACCTTGTAGTCTCCGAAAGAGCAGTGACTGCAACTAAGAACAAGGCTAGTAGGAGGAACCTGGATCTACTCACAAAAAACATATGCAGGGAAGGGCATGAGTACACCACAACGGTACCCAGTAAGTGCAAAGCCTACGCTCGTTCGAGTAGCGACGAGGTCAGGGCCCTACTGGTATATATATAATAAAAACAAGACAGAGTGAATTATCGCAGTAAAATAAAGACCGAAATATAATAAGAATGAAATCATAGAAAGATAACTGCTCAGTACACAGAGATAACAACAGGGGATCTCTTGAGATACCGTCTCGTAGTTCCAAACGTAAATGTGTAGGGGGATCTCCCGTAATACTGTTTCGTAGTCCCAAAGTAAATATGCAAGATTGGAGGATCTCCTGAAATACCGTTCTGTAGTCCTAAAGTAAATATGTAGAGGGATCTCCTAGAATACAGTTCTGTAGTCCCAAAATTAAATACACAGCTCAATCAATATTATTTAATAGCTACAACACGAAATCCTACAATTTAGACTAAGCACAAGTCAAGGAAAAGCAGGAAATTCACTAAACATGTTGCACGGAGTTCAGATAAACAATTAAGGAAAATAGACATGCTATTCTAATATAACCGGATACTACACATGCTGATATGACTCAAATAATAAGGAAACAAGTTATTACTTGGAAGAAATCGGCGTTTTACAAAAATTAGCTTGTGTACATACTCGTCACCTCACGTACATGACGCTCACATATCAAACCAGTACCAAATCCTAAGGGGAGTTCCCCCCATAAGATTAGGCAATCCACTTACCTCGAACCAAGCTCAATCAATCCGTAACAATGATCTTTCCACGAATATCCGACTCTAAATGGCCCAAATCTAGCCAAAATCAATTACATATCATAAATATAACTACAAGGAACTAATATAGCTAATGAATCAAAGCTAAAGCAAGAAGTTGGAAAACCGCCCTAAAATGCCTCCCCGGGCCCACGTCTCGGAATAGGGTAAAAGTCACAAAATATGAACGCCCATTCACTCACGAGTTCACTCGTACATAAATTACTCAAATCCGATACCAAAATCTCGATCAAAATTCTAAAATTCGACCTAAGAACTTTTCTCAAATTTTCCCCAATTTTCCACCCCAAGCCACTAATTTAATGATCAAATTAAAGACATAATCATGGGAATTAACCAAAACTAGGTGAGAATCACTTACCCCAAACACCCACATGAAAATCCCTCCAAACATTGCCTTATTTTGAGCTCTCAAGTCCAAATGGTGAAAAATGACATAAACCCTCGATTTTGAACTTTTAAATCTGCCCAGGTGTTCCCTTATTCGCGTACATGGCCACTCTCTCGCATTCGCGTATAACAAAAATTCCACTAACCAAATTTCCTCCTTCGCGAATGCGAGGGACTTCTCGCAAACCCGTACCTTTCACTTCCTGGTCCTTTGCGAACGTGATACCCACTATGCGAACGCGTAGACCAAATGGTTGGGGTCCCCAACTGCCTCACTTCCTCTACGTGAACGCGTTCCACTCTTCGCATTCGTGATGCTTCCACTGACCATACCTTCGCGAAAGTCCTTTACGCGAACACGAAGAACAAATTTGAGCTAGCCTCCCAGATGCCCTACGCGATTGTGAGACCTCTCTCGCGAACACGATGAAGAAAAGTCTGCAACAAAAACACCATAAATCTACTATATTTTCTTAAGTTCAAAAGGTCCATTAACCATCCGAAATCAACCCGAGGCCCCCGGGACCTCAACCAAACATACCAACAAGTCCTAAAACACCATACGAACTTAGTCGATACCTCAAATCACATCAAACAAAGCTAAAATCATGAATCATCCTCCAATTCAAACTTAAAGAACTTGAAACTTCTAATTCCACAACTGATGCCGAAACCTATCAAACCACATCCGATTGACCCTAAATTTTGCACACAAGTCATATTCAACATTACGGACCTAATCCAACTTCCATATTTGAAGTCCGACCCCGATATCAAAATTTTCACTACCGGCTGTTGATACCCAATATTTTCTCAAATTATTTTAAAAATTTGTATATATACATTCAAAATTTCTCTTTATAATAACTGTATTTTTCCGAGATTTTTCATATTTTTATTAAATCCTTTTCCAATTTATTCACTATTTTTTATATTCAATAATTATTCATAAATTGTATTATAAAGAATTTCAAAACATTTCCCAGTCAATATATCATTTTTAATCCTATTAGGATTCAATTATTTCATAAATTAGCCGATTTGACATTATTTGACCATAATTACAATAACTTTTTAACTATGGCCTAATTGTACATTTTATACCATTTAAATCAATAATTATTTCATTTTTATATTTTTTATACTCATTAATTACCTTAATTTCATTTATCTAGCATTAATTTCGTTTTATAAAATCATTAGCTATTTTTATTAATTATTTATCTATTTTCAATGGGTATTTAACTAATAACCATTTTTTATTTCGATTCTAGCCTAATTCTAACCCAACCCATCAGATTTTTAACAACCCAATTCCATACCCAGCCTAAATCAATTCCATACCCGGCCCAAACCCGGATCTATCTGAGTCGTTGATCAAATTAGATCAACGGCCCAGATCCCACCTACCATAATTAAACCCAGACCTACCCCCCTCCGACCCCTCATTTTCCCAATCTCTCATTCTCTCTCTATCTCTCTGCTTCTCTCTAAACCTTCCCTTACCTCTTCACCTCCAATGGAGTTTGTTCGTCTTCTCCGGCTAGTTCCTTCACCAGAAACTGTGGTCTCTCACTATCCCCTGGTTATTGCTTCACCTTACACCAATCTAATGGCACCCTAAGGCCCTCAAGCGAGCCTGGATTGGTTCAGATCCTACCTATGTTCCCTCATGCTACCTTCCGGCCTCCTCTGGCCATTTGAGTAAGAGCCATGACTTTTTCGGCTAACGCTTGAGGTATCTTTAAGGTTTTTTCTTATTTTTTCAACTCTCTGGAACCCGAACCCCTGGTATTTTCACGATTCCTTTATATATGTCTTAGATATGTGTATATCATGAAGATTTTTACATGTTTTCTTCAAAAATCTTCCTATTCTCTTATATCTACACAAGATCCGGGTTTATTACGAGTATTATTATACTTTTTCTTAAAGGTCTTCCATTTTTGAACAAGTTTTTCACTTAGGGTTTCTGAGACCTTTTCTTCAAACGATTTCTTGATGTTTAAGTGATTTTCCTCATATGCTTAACTGTTTATCACTTTTAATCTTGATTTATTTATTTCTAATATTGTGCTAAGGATGTCTTTTCTTTCGATTTGTATGTGTGTTTGTTTTCCATGAGCAACCCCTATTTCTTTGTGATTGTTGCTTCACTACGCCATTGGGTCTTTGATTCTGCTGCTTCTTGTGTGTTCATCCTGCTTGAATCGTTACTGCCTTGAATCCCTGATTGATTATCAGTAGTACTGTACTGATTTTTCATACGATATCCTCTACTAATTCTGCATGTTTCCTTAGATACCTGAGGTCATCCCTTAATTAGCACCAATTTCGAATCCCTGATTTCTTATGAGATGTTCTTATTTCCAACTTTATTTTCTTACCTTGTTACATAATTGATTAACTGTTAATTGATTGCTATTTCTTTAAGTGATATTTTTTGAACCTAGCCTTAATTGTATGTTTGAATTAAGGGGAAACTATTTCCTTACATGTTACAAGCATAAAAACTTTCCTTAATTATTATTTTTACCTACTAGTCATTTGAGTTTAACCTCTTCAATTAAGGGATTCCTAATTGCCTATTATACTTACACTGTTCTCATATTCCTCTAAGCTATATATGGTTCTTTCCTTATAAAAAATTGACCGTGTGAATTACTCCCTTGATTAAAGGGATACTGGTAGTCATTGGGTACTGATTGATATTCACTCCCAAAATCACTGGTTCTTTCCTTATTTTTCATCAAGTTTTCAAAACTATATATACTTTATTCATACACACACAGAGACACGAACTAATCTGTTCAAAAAAATCTCTCTAACAATCTTAAAGACTTTCTGCTCTCTCTTCTGTGCTAATTATTACTACTCTGGGTTAGCCGGCTGCAAGCCAAGGCTAGCTATTGTGCATCCTCCTACTTTCTTGTTTGTGTTATTGCTTTCTTCACTTCACTCGTATGTGCTAATTTATATTTAAATCTTAAAACCAACATGTTTCCGTTACTGTTGTGATTCAACATGCTTCTAACTTGCTTACTTATTCTTCAGCATATACCTAGCATCATGAACTCCCGTTTGCATGTTTTAATTAGGCTTTATTTATTTATGACCAGCATGTTTCTGTACACTTAGCACCTACTTCTTACATGCCTATGATTGGCACATTAGTTTAACCATGGCCTTAGGTGTTAATCTGACCTAGCACTGTACCCCCTGATCCTCTAAACCCTTAGTAGTTCCTGAATGCTTGTATGTGTGCTTATCTGCCTGCTGTATGTATGCTCTTACATGCTCTATATTTGTCCCTAATCCCACTACCCCTGTTTGTGATTGTTGGACTATCATTGGTCTTTGTGTGATGTTAAGCTCCCTTTTCCTTCTTCAAAACTGTTTTCTTACTCACTCTTTCTCAAAACTGTTCCTTACTTAAATCCTTTTAAATAAAAGCACTCTCACACACACTCTTAGAAGTTTAAGTTCATCCCCCTTTGTGTGAGCACTACTTTGGGAACCCTTTGAGTACCCTCTGAACTCTAACACACAAGGCTGGCACTTCCACACTGCACATGTTTCATTCTTTTGGCTATGTGTGGGTGTGAGCACTGCACGGGAGCCCTTGAGGTCCTTAGGGAACTCTGACACATCCGGATTATGAAAAGGCTATGCAATACCATAAGGCAGTGAGGTTTGGAAGATCTGGGCCTAATTGAAGGCTCCCTATAAAAGTAACTTCTTATTTTCTTTTGGTTGTGTAATTCATAAATCCCTGGCCTGTAATAAGTTGTGAACAACTCAGGGGGGTGGATAGTGAAAAGGGAGGGGTATCTACGTATGCATTAGCTATTAAAGGGATAACAATCATGCTATTAGGCTTTATTTCCTATCTATTTAATAGATATCATGTTTAGGCCCATGTGTTGAAATTCATGCATTAGAAATCATGATATTAGACTTATTTCCCATCTGTGCAATGGAGATCATGTCTAGGACCATATGTTCCAATTCATGCATTAGAAATCATGTTTATTAGGTCTCATACCCACTGTTTCAGCATGTTCACTTTTACTTAGAAAAATCCTGCTAATCAATGTTATTTTATATTGTCATGTTCCACACTTCCATGTACGCTTAGAAATCTTGTCCTAGGCTAAACAACATTAAAATAAGTTATCATTCTAGCATCTTCTGAAACTATAATTACGGAGTATTTAGAAATCATGTTTAGGAATTCTGCATACGCATCATTTTTCATCTCTATCTGTGCATTAGATGTCATGTTATAGGGCCTTAATCGCTAAACTACATTTAGTCTAATTACTTATGTATAAAAATTATCACCACCCACTTAGTTTTTCCCTAAAGAATAACTGGTAATACTTATGTGTTCTGAACAACCTAGAACAACATGTTTAGGTAATAACTTGCAGCAGTTCCTTTAATAATTATGTTAGTATACACTGTCCCCGCCTAGGCAAGCCTTAGGTGACTAAAAAATTATTAGAATTCTGTCTTTCTTGTGTGTGTTGCTTAACACTAAGAGGTATTTCTTTTAAATCAGTAGGCAAATTGATTAAGAGCATGTTTTCCTTGAGTTATAAAACAAGTCTGCATATCTATTCATCCTCTGAATTCACCTAGGTACCATGTCCTAGGATCTTAATTAATAACACTGCCCTTACATGGTTTTGAGTTGTGCTAATTATATGCATTATCTGCGGAGGAAAATTTGAGCCTCCTATATGCTCATATGTGTTTCCCATTGACTGCAGTCCTACATGTTCTTTGCTTGTCGCCTTAGAATTTTACCGCTTTAAACATGAGGATCTTCCTAGTATCTACCTTTTAGGATAGTAGTCCTAACCTCCTCCAGGACTGATAGGATGGGACGGGTAATAGCACGCAATAGAATCCGTGACCAACACGCGCTTTAATCACCTTTACGGGGTGGGAAGGGTAGAATATGGATATGATGACTGGCGCTAATACCACGTGTATCCCCTCTTCGAGGAGTGATTACCGGGTATTGAATTGATGTGATCCATATTATTATAAACCTAGGACACCTGTATACGATAGTTCGGAATTACCCCTGTTGTTTTTCTAAACACATGTATGCTGAAGACTTAAATCCCCTCTCATTTGAGCATTTACTTGTTATTTGCTATTTGTACAAATTCACGAAACCATTTGGCCGGGAACCAAACTTGTGGATCCTGAGGGGTGCCTAACATCTTCCCCTTAGGATAATTTCAAGCCCTTACCCAAATCTCTGGTTAGCAACGTAGTTGTAATTGAACCCCTTAGGTTCCCTAACGCACCATTAAAATCGTTAGGTGGCGACTTTCCAAAAATATGCAAACCCCCTTTCTGAAAGGAAAGAGTTGTCCCAACCAATGTCATGAACCCGATCCTCCACTGGAGGAAAAAGGGTGCGCGACATCGGTCAAAATCTCCAAAAATTTTGACTGTCACCATTTCAAAACTAAATCAGCTACAAAGCTCCAAAACACAATACGGATACGCCCCTAAGCCCAAAATCACCCAACAGAGCTAATGGAATCGACGGAGCTCCATTCCGGAGTCGTCTTCACACAGTTCTGACTATGGTCCAAATCCTAAGACTTAAACCTCCGTTTAGGGACTAAGTGTCCCAAAACACTTCAAAAACCAAAATGAAACCTCCCGGCAAGTCAAATAGGAGAAATAGATACGGGAAAGCAGTTAATAGGGGATAGGGTATATAACTCTCGAAACGAACGGCGAGGTTGTTACAAATGTGCAATCCATGCAAACGAAAACTAACATTGCCCTTGCGGCTGTCTTATCGGATATTCTTGTAATGACTCGATCTATCATTATGAGTAGGGCAGTCACGTTCCCCCATTTATTGATTATTCTATGTTCAATTGTGGTTATGTGAATTATCAGGATAGTTGGTTTGATTTTGCGAATGTTTCGGAATGAATTGGGACATTTAGTTCCAAGGTTGGAAGCCTAAGTTGAAAGAGTTGAGCGGATGTTGACTTATGTGTGAATGACTCTGGAATAGAGTTTTGATGGTTCCAATAGCTTCGTATACGACCGGCGAGGTTGTTACAAATGTGCAATCCATGCAAACTAAAACTAACATTGCCCTTGCGGCTGTCTCATTGGATATTCTTGTAATGACTCGATCGGTCATTATGAGTAGTGCAGTCTCGTTCACCCATTTATTGATTATTCTACGTTCAATTGTGGTTATGTGAATAATCAGGATAGTGTGTTTGATTTTGCGGATGTTTCGGAATGAATTGGTACATTTAGTCCCAAGGTTGGAAGCCTAAGTTGAAAGAGTTGAGCGGATGTTGACTTATGTGTGAATGAATCTGGAATAGAGTTTTGATGGTTCCAATAGCTTCGTATAAGACCGGCGAGGTTGTTACAAACGTGCAATCCATGCAAACTAAAACTAACATTGCCCTTGTGGCTGTCTCATTGGATATTCTTGTAATGACTCGATCGGTCATTATGAGTAGTGCAGTCTCGTTCACCCATTTATTGATTATTCTACGTTCAATTGTGGTTATGTGAATAATCAGGATAGTTGGTTTGATTTTGCGGATGTTTCGGAATGAATTGGGACATTTAGTCCCAAGGTTGGAAGCCTAAGTTGAAAGAGTTGAGCGGATGTTGACTTATGTGTGAATGACTCTGGAATAGAGTTTTGATGGTTCCAATAGCTTTGTATGGTAATTTTTGGACTTAAGAGTATGTCCGGATATTGATTTAGAGGTTTGTAGATCATTTTTGCTTGAATTGGCGGAAGTTGAAAAGTTGAATAGTTTGATCGAGAATAGGTTTTGTTGATGTCGGGCTCGGATAGTAGTTCTGTAAGTTGGAATAGGTCTGTTGTGTCATTTATGAATAGTGTGCAAAATTTTAGGTCAATCTAAGTTGGTTTGATAGGTTTTAGCATCGATTGTAGAAGTTGGTAATCCATTAGTTTCAATAGGCTTGAATTGGTGTGCGATTCGTATTTTTTATGTTGTTTGATGTGATTTGAGGTTTCGACTAAGTTCGTATCATGTCTTAGGATGTGTTGATAAGTTTTGATGGGGTCCTGGGGGCCTCGGGGGAGAATCAGGTTGATTTCAGATTGAGTTTGGGACTTAAGTAAAATATGTTATGCTCAGGTCTGGTGTAACCGCACCTGCATGGAATTTGTCGTAAGTGCGGAGCCGTAGAAGCGGCCTTATGATCACAAATGTAGAATTGGATGGATGTTATTAAATCCCAGGTGCGAGGTTTGTCTCTTCAGAAGCGTGGTCACTCCTGTGATGAAGGGGCATGCAGGAGCGGGCTGGACCGCAAATGCGTGATTTTCTCCGCACCCGCATGCATAGATGCGGGAGAACTTCCGCAGAAGCAAAGGGGCGGGACATAAGTGGTTAGTGCGGATGCACATATTTTATCGCAGATACGGCCCAGAGAAGCGTAACTCCTAGCTGCAGAAGCAAATATGCAGGCAGTGTTTTAAAATCGAAGATTTGAGTTCTTCTCTCATTTGGAGAATTTTGGGGTGTAGACTAAGGCTATTTTTGGAGAGGTTTTTACCTAGATTTAAAGGTAAGTGATTTTTGATCACTTTTCTCCATGAATATTGAATATCCATTGATTATTTCACCTATTTATCATGAATCTAAATTACAATTTGGAAATTTTTAACTCATGTATTGGAGACTAAGATTTGGGGGATTCGAGGGTCGATTTTTTGTCGGAATTGGATGATTTTGGTATGGTTGGACTCGTTGTTGAATAAGTATTCGAAATTTATAAATCTTGTAAGATTTCAAGACGTGGGTCCGGGGTTAAATTTTTGGGTTAAATTTTCGAATTTGGTTAAAGAACATAGCTTTGTTGTATGGAATTGATTCCTATAGCCTGTATTGATTATATTAAGTTGTTTGTGACTAGATTCGAGTTGTTTGAAGGCCGATTCGCGGGGAAAGGGTTTGTTGGAGCACTGAGTTGCGCACTTGAAGTAAGTAATACTTCTAACCTTGGTACATAAGGTATTAATCCCTGGAATACGTGTTATATGATTGGTGTTGGGTGACGCACATGCTAGGTGATGGGCATGTGCGCGTGCAGCGTGGTAATTATGACTCGGTTGATTTTGCGGTACTATGTAGTTATCTAGTCTTGTTTCTATCTGTGTAATTGCTGCGGGTTAGAGTAATTGGGCTTTGATTCGTGTTAGAAATCATGTTTAGGCCATATGCTTATTCTGTTGAGACCCACTGAGGTCATTTATATTGTTCAGTTATTTGCTTAAGTTGCAATTATATGCTCCGTCATATTTATTCATTTTCATATCATATCTCATCCTCTATTATAATTTACTGTTATATCATGTTATCATTTTTCTTAAGGAATTGATTTCTCTAGCCTATATTAATCTGTATTGTACTGCTTGTGGCTAGATTCGGGGCGTTTGGAGACATATTCGAGAGGCAAAGGCATTTTGGAGTAGAGTTTTGCGTGGATTGAGGTAAGTAACATTTTTAAATCTGGTCCCGAGGGTATGAAACCCCGAATTTTGTATTATATGATTGTTTGGAGGTGACACACATGGTAGGTGACGGGCGTGTAAGCGTGCACCGTGGGAATTGGGACTTGGTCCATTTCGTGAAACTGGAAACTTTAAAAAACTTGTTGTTAGCTACATGATCTTCATGTGTTATAGATAATTAACTGTGAATCATGTTAGAGGTCATGCTTAGGCCATCTATTGGTACTGTTGGGACCCACATAGGTCGTGTCATAGGTTAATTTTAGCTCTTATATGTTATTTGTACTCAGTCCTAATATTCATTTGCATATCACATCTCAGTCTCTACTATTCTTGATTTATACATCATATTATTACTGCTTGGGCTATTTTCCTGATTTCTGAGAGATCGGGAGACTTGAGATATTGATGCTGAGTGAGGCCGAGGGCTTAATTGTGAGAATATTTATGGGATTGGGCTGCACGCTACAGCATGTTTCTTGATATATATATATATATATATATATATATATATGCTATGATTGGCTTGTTATAGGGGTTGGGCTGAAGGAGCCCCTCCGGAGTCTATACACACTCCCAGTGAGAGCAGGTACCTACTGAGTGCGAGTGACGAGTGACAAGTGTCGAGTGCTGAGTGATCGTGAGGAATGAGTGACTATGAGGAATGAATAATACTTAGGTTGGAGTGGATGGGAGGACTGAGTGAATGTTTCCTTGAGAGGTTGTATATGATTCATTATTGTTGCACGCATTTGCCTTACATCGTTCTTTTGAAAACTTCTGAAAGATATCTTTATCCGATTTTACTTGAACTTGGCATTTATATACTGATTTGACTTAATTTACCAGATTTGGGAATCATGTTTATTTTCCTTGTTGAGTTTACTAAAAATGAATTATAACTGTGTTGCTCGGCACTATATTTCAGTTCCTTATTTATCATCATTACTTACTGAGTTGGTTGTACTCACGCTACACCCTGCACTTCGTGTGCAGATTCAGGTGTTTCCGGACATGGTGGACGTTGATCTCATGCTTGGTTGATTATTGGAGATTTACGAAGTAGCTCCCAGAGTTTGCAGTCCTTGTTCCTCCTTCCTTGTCTTCTTTTCTTTTTCTTTATTTGTATTTTGATACAGACTCTTGTAGACACTATTTCTTAGACTAGTTGTTTAGATGCTCATGACTTAGTGACACCTCAATGTTGGGCTATTTTCCGCACTGTATTTTTTGGTTTATCTCCTGTTTACGAAGAATTTGTTATTTAAAAACCTTGATTTATCTTTTTTTGTGAAATATTGAAAGTACTTTGAGAATGTCAGCTTGCCTAGTACCATCAATAGGCGCCATCACGACGGGTTAGGATTTGGGTCGTAACAATGATATATTTTATAGCATAGGAATATAGGGTTGATAGATTGTGGATGAGCAGATAGTATTGCTGGAACATGTTATTCATATAAACAATTCGGTCAACTAACAACCATAGAGTATTTGGATTGACGGGTAAAATTACGAACTCAATAGGATTAATAAATCGATCACATCCCTGAAATCTTCCTCTTATTTGATTAAAGTTCAATCAAAACTCTTGCATTCTCGTTAGTTTAGTTAATTACTTATTTAATTTTAAAAAAGTAATTGTAATAACTTGACCGGTCATTTTGAGATTTAGTATTCCGTTCAATAGTTTGGGGTTTTGTCTGGTTTCATATTGTGTATTATGAGTTATGTGTATGGTCAGTTTCGGTTTCTGAGAGTTCCGGTATTTGATTTGGAAGAATGTTATTTCATTTTAGAAGCTTAAGTTTAATATTTATTGAGATTTGACTTTTATAAAAATGAACCTGTAATAGTTTTTTATGGCTTCGATAGGTTCGTATTGTGGTTTTGGACTTGGGCGTATACCCGAAATTGAATTCATAGGTCTCTAGGTTGATTCGGCTTATTTTACCAAAAGTTGGCAATCTGAAGGTTTAGAATTTTCTGAAGTTCGACCATGGTTTGACTTTATGTCTATCTGGTTTGGATTTTTACTTTGGGATTTGAAATATGCCCATTTTATTATTAAGGACTAGCCTGCAAAATTTGGTATAATTTGGAGTTGGTTTAATAGGATTCAGACGCTTGGTTATGGTTCTAGAGGTTTTTGAGTTCTCCTTTTGATTCGTGTGTTTTGATGTCCAATTCGCGGTTCTAGATGTTATTTGATATTTGTATCACGCGAGCGATATCGTATGATATTTTTATACTTTTGTGGATGTTTGGTGTGGAGCTCCGAGGACTCAGGTGAGTTTCAGTTATGTTTCGGATTGTATAAAGCATGTTACAGGTTGTTGGTGTGTTGGTGCTGAAATTGTGGCAATTGCGAGCACTAGCATCGCAATTGCAAAATGGTCTGGGAAGGTCCAGATGTCACAGATGTGACCCCTTTATCAGCTTAGCGAAGCCAGTATAGAGTTGGGTCTAGTCGCATTTGCAATAATTTTGTCTCTTTTGCGATGTAGGTTGTTATCGCATTTGATGACGTCCACAACACACCTCAATAAGAGATATGATATGGTTGTATGCAGTTTAATTTACCCAACTATGAGTCGGGGTCGAATTCACAGGGAGTTCTAAAGGGTTTTAGGAGTATACACTTGAAGAAAGTGAAAGGGTTAGCTTAATTTGCACTTCCACAATAGGCTTTGGTTTCTACTTCCACTGTTACTCTAACAATTGCAAGCTAATCAAAAGAAACTAGAAATGAACGATTGTTTTTTATGTTTTTCCAAATAGTTAAAAAGCCTAGAGATGTGTGACCATAACCTAGGTGTTCGCCTAATGGGTTAAATACGTTAATACTTATTTTGTTGATTCGGGTGTATTATAGCTCTCAACTCTATTTTACCCACTCAATATCTCTCGGTAAAAGAGTGATTGTGCCCACTTTGGCTTTCTCAAGCCCAAATGGGTATCAAAAAAATAGTTGATATGAGCTCAAGTTGGGTTCTTACTATCTCTAGTTTGAACCCTTTAATTAGGCTAATCAAACACTCAATTAGCCCAATTCTTTGTTAGCCAAGGTATCCTAGACTAGGCCCTTCTTTCTCAAGCAAAGACTAAGTCAAAACAGCATGAATCAATATTTGCAACCATTAATTCTAAAATTAGACCATGAACTAGGCTAAATAATCAACACTAAACCATAAACAAGCATTAAATTACATACCCATAAGGTTTACATACTAGAGTTGGGTCACAACCCTATTAAAATTCTAGCTACTCATAGTGGGAATTGAAGAAAATAAAAAAGAAATGCTAATTAAACTCATAATCAAAGATTAAAATGATAAAATATAATGTTTAAACACTAAACTAATCACAAACTTCCTAAAATGGCAAAATGTAGCAGTTACATCAGCTCAAATTTCGAAACTTGACCTAAAATTATAAAACTCGTCAATGTATAGTGACCCAAAATTCGCTGACAAAAATACCCCTCTGGGTTGCCGTTGTAAAGTATCTTCTACGGCTGCACAATTCTTGTGTGGTCTGCACTTCATCAAGGCTTCGGGACTTGGTCTTTTGCACACTCTCTGAATTTGGAATCATTTGTCAGTGAAAACCATGTTCTGCGGCCGCTCAATTCATGTGCGGTACCGCACGTTGGCAAAAGTTCTATTGGATGCTTTTACTTGGTTTGCGGTAAGGCCCCATACTCGTGGTGTCGGGGTAGGTGTAGGTGTTAATTATAGTAGATATTCTTCGTGGTGATCTTATGGGTTGTGGTACGGACTTTTTGGGTTGAACAGTGTGCTGGGAAGTTGAAGGAAAATGTTTGGCAGAATTGGGCATTTCTACGGCCCATTATGCGGCCGCATAATCACTCTACAGGCTCCAGAATGGCCGCAGAGTGAGACAGTCAATTGGGCCATTTTTGACATCATTTTCGCGGCCCATTATGAAACCACAAAACCATTTCCCGTGCCGCACTCTGATCGCATATCCTGTAATGACCTGACCGGTCGTTTTGTGTTCTAGGACCTCGTGCCCCTAAATGAGACTTCCCGTAGTTTCTTTTACTGATTTATGACTTGCGGGGACGGGTAGTTCGAGGTTTGGAGAAGTTTGGAGTGGTATAGAAACACTTAGCTCCTTAAGGTTGGCCTTAAAGGCCAAGTTTGACTTCGGTCAACATTATTGGTAAACGACCTCGGAATCGAGATTCAAAGGTTCCCATAGCTTTTTATGATGATTTCAGACTTGGGCGTGTGTTCGGAACGGGTTTTGGATGACCCGGGGGCGTTTTGGTGCCTAATAGTGAATTAAGGTTTCCTTAAGTTCAAACTTGAAGTTCCGTTATGTCATTCATGGCCTGCTCGAAAAAGTTGGTTGCATTCCGAGTAGTATAGGTAGGCTCGGCGTGTTGAAAGAAAATTCAAGAACTTAAAGTTCTTAAGTTTGATCCAATAGGTTTTGGGGTGTGATTTTTGGATTTAACGTTGTTCTGGACGTTCCGAAGGCTCGAGCGAGTCCGTATTATGATTTAGGACTTGTTAGTATATTTTGACGGGGTCTCGGGTGGGCCCAGATGCCATTCGGGTATCGAGCGAGGGAAAACCAGCCTTAAATGACTGCTAGTGCACCAGATCTGGTGCGACTGCACCTGCGAAGGGCATGTCGCAGGTGTGAGACCCCTTCTTCGGTCCCAGCCTCGCAGGTGCGACTCCTGAGGGAGCAGCCCATCTCCGCAGATGCGGACTCCTTTTCGCAGAAACGGGGCCGCATGTGCGAAGCCAGACCCCCTTCCCCTTCTCCGTAGATGCGAGATTCTTCTCCCATATGCGAGACAGCAGGTGCGATCTTCGAGCCGCAGGTGTGAAAAGCCTGAAGGCAGTGAGTTTCCTATTAAATACGGGACTTAGCCATTTTTGAACACTATTCTTCATAGCTACCGTAAGGTAAGTAATTCCCACTATAAATTTAGCTTTATACTTGAGTTCATAGGTAGACTAACACAACAAATTAGTGGAAACCATGGGTTAGAGTAAAACCTAGGTTTTTGACAAAAATGAGAAATTACCAAGAAATTTGTTAAGGAATCATACAAAAACTACTTATCATTGATCCTTAGGCCATGGGTGATAGTTTCCTTCAAAAATTTCCGGAATCCGAGCATGTGGGCCCAAAGGTGTTTTTTTGGATTTTTCCCAGTTTAGGTTGAAATGATCATTTAAGTAAGAGAATTAAGGACTTTGGAGTATAGACTGATTTGTTTATGAAATATTTGACTAGTTTCGAGTCCTTGGGCGATGAATTTGGAGTTTCGGGCGCATTCTTGACCTGGGAAGTAGACTTGACGCGAGGTAAGTCTCATTTCTAACCTTGTAAGAGGTAATTTTTCCCCATGGGTGAATTAAGAAATTATGTGTTATTGTTTGTGGAGGACTACGTACGTGCGAGGTGATGAGACCCCGTGCGTAGTGACTATTATTGTTATGTCGGGGTAGTTAGGCCCACACCATGCCATGTGAATTCCAGTAATTTGAGTTATATGCTTTGTAATTCTTTGTGTGCAACTTTGTTTCAAGAAAAGCCGAGAGTTTGGTGTTTTAAAGGAATTGTTATTTGCGAAGGATTTAAAGAAAGATGTTGTGTTTGCATGCGAACGCTTCGCAATTTATATTCCGCGAGCGGAGTGATTCTTTCCCCTACTCTCATGGGAGCGGGCCCTACGCCACGGCAGGTTAATAGATGCATCTATAGTTCACTCCGTTTGATCTTCGGCAGTGCACAGTTATTATTATTATGTTGGCCCAGGCCGGGCCTTATACCACTACACGCATGCTATTTGCCTGATTTTTTTTCATGATTGTTGAGCTGTGAAATATCCTGAGAGAATGAATTGAAAACTTGTAATTTGGTGCTTCACCACGTATTTGGATTTTTATTACGATTCGACATTTATTTCCTTATTATCCATTCTTGCATGTTGTCCTCTTTTAAATTATCACCTAAATATACTGTTAGGACCCTAGTAAGTGCCAAGTTGACCTCTCGTCACTACTTCTTCGAGGTTAGGCGGGATACTTACTGGGTACATATTTTTATGTACTCATGCTACGCTCTGTACTTAATTGTACAGGTTCTGAGGCAGGTGCATCTGGGTACCAGTCCGGAGCTTGATCCTGATTTATACCCTGGTCGAGGATTCACGGTGAGCTGCTTCTCTTGGCAACTTCCAGCAGCAATTTGGAGCTATTGTTTTGCCATTTCTGTCTATACTTACTCAGACAGTAGGATAGACTTTTATTCTTTTGATATTATTCTATTAGATGCCTGTAGACTTGTGACACTAGTTCCTGGCACACACGCTAGTAGACAGTATTTTTGGAATGTAAATCGTAAATTATAACTTCATGATTATTTATTTTGTATAAAGTTGCCTAATTTATCCGTTTCTACTTAAATATCTCAAATCTAAGTTAAGCAAGTGTTGAAAATGTTTTTGGTAAACTACATGAAACTCCATAGTAGATAATGGCTGGCTTGCCTGACTGCGATGTTGGGCGTCATCGCGACCTGGGTTAGGATTTGGGTCGTGATAACATGGTATCAGAGCTCTAGGTTCACGTAGGTCTCACAAGTTACGGGCAAACCCAATAGAGTCCTGCGGGTCGGTACGGAGACATCTGTATTTATCTTTGGGGGGCTATAGGGTGTTAGGAAATCTCTCTTTATTCACCTTCTATCGTGCAGCTGATGGTATACTAAATCTCACTCTTCTATTCTCTCACAGATGGTGAGGACGCGTGCAGCCTATGTTCCGGACCCGAGAGGGGCCGCTACCCCCGTCATCCGAGGCCGTAGCAGAGGCCGGGGGAGGACACCGGCCCGAGGTAGGGGACGAGGGCATCCCAGGACTGTACGAGTTAAACCCCCAACGGATCCAGTGGAAGATCCCATCACTGAGGAGAAGGGCGAGGTGCCCGCAACAGATCCTGCCACTTTGGACTTTATGACAGCGCCAAGATTTCAGGAGATCATAGGCCGTATGATGCGGTTCATGGACACCATGACTCAGGCTGGTTTATTTCCAGCAGATCCGGCCACATCTCAGGCGGGAGGGGGAGCACAGACCCCTACTGCGCAGGCCGCCGGACATGCAGTAGCGTTATATCATACCCCGGGTACACTGCCCATGGGCGGTGTCCAGCCAGTAGCAGCAGCAGCACCTGAGGTCAGACCAGCTACGGACGGTGATCCGCAGAAGTTATTAGACAGGTGGACCAGGTTGCACCCTCTTGTCTATGGAGGTGAGCGTCATGAGGACGCACAGGACTTTATTGATAGGTGTAGGGACAAACTGCACAACATGAAGATACTGGAGTCCAATGGAGTTGACTTCACTACTTTTCAGCTAGAGGGCAGGGCTCGCAGATGGTGGCAGTCCTACATTCTTGGCAGAACGGCAGATTCCCCTCCCATCACTTGGGAGCAGTTCCATCGGCTATTCCTTGAACTATATATTCCACCCTCTGAGAGGGAAGACTTACGGTATCGTTTTGAGCAGCTGGAGCAGGGTCAGATGTGAGTGACCGATTATGAGGCTAGGTTTTCTGAGTTATCTCGTCATGCACTCATGATACTTCCTACTAACGCAGAGAGAGTGCAGAGATTTGTAGCTGGGTTGTATCCAGGTATTATGGCAAACATGGCCCGAGAGGTGGAGATGGGGGCTCCTTATCAGCTTGTGCTATAAATTGCTCGCAGGATAGAGGGTTATCGGTCCAGGAGCAGAGAGCAGGAGCAGCAGGATAAGAGAGCTAGATTTTTTGGGTTTTTCAGAGGTTCTCCAACTAGGGACAGAGGTCAGTTTGGTAGGGGCCAGCCCAGTAGGCCCCCATATTCAGCACCCCCACCACCTCCATGAGGTGTTCCAGCGAGGCCTTATTTCAGTTCCATGCCGGAGAATTCTTACCACCCGCCAGCTATTCAGGGTTCCTCCGACGGGTATTCTGGTCATCAGGGGTCTCCCAGCCCTTACTTCAGTGCGGTGCCAGAGAGTTCACATCACCCTCTGACTATTCAGGGTTCTTCTTCAGGCCGCAGGTTATGGTGCCGGGAGATTTTTATGAGTGTGGGATCTAGGTCACATGAAGAGGCATTGTCCCAGGCTTTGGGGAAAGGCAGTGCAGCAGGGTCACCAGCCTATGAGATCAGCACCAGCGGCTCGACCACCTAGAGGCGGAGGGCATGCACGTAGGGGTCATCCCAAGGGTAGAGGCCAGGCAGGGGGAGACCAGTCAACTCCTGTTTATTCCGGTGGAGGCCAGTCGTCCGGCGCTCCAACCAGATTCTATGCTATTCCGGCCAGATCAGATGCAGTGGCCTCAGATGCCGTGATCACATGTATTATTTCAGTATGCGGTAGAGATGCATCGGTATTATTCGATCCAGGGTCCACTTATTCATATGTATCAGCCTTATTTGCTCATTCCCTGGATAGTCTTCGTGAGTCTTTGGGTACTCTTGTTTATGTGTCCACTCCCGTGGGTGATTCTATGGACCGGATTTATCGGTCCTGTGTGGTTACATTCTGTGGGGTCGAGTCCAGAGCAGATCTCCTGTTGCTTGATATGGTTGATTTTGAGGTCATCGTGGGCATGGATTGGCTGTCTCCCTATCATGCCATTCTAGATTTCCATGCCAAGACTGTTACCCTAGCCATACCCGAGTTACTGAGATTGGAGTGGAGAGGTTCCTCAGTTAGTGCCTCTAGTTGGGTTATTTCCTTCTTGAAGGCTCGACATATTGTCGAGAAAGGTTGTTTGGCTTATCTTGCGTATGTGCGGGACACTACCGCCGAGTCTGCAATGATTGATTTAGTGCCAGTAGTTCGAGAGTTTGATGATGTATTCCCTTCAGACCTTCCAGGCATGCCACCGGATCGTGACATTGATTTTTGCATTGACTTGGCTACAGGCACCCAGCCTATATCTATTCCCACGTACCGTATGGCTCCGGAGAAATTGAGGGAATTGAAAGAACAACTTGAGGAGTTTTTGGCTAAGGGGTTTATCAGACGAGTGTATCGCCTTGGGGTGCTCCAGTGTTATTTGTGAAAAAGAAGGATGGGACGATGCAGATGTGTATTGAATACCGCCAGTTGAATAAGGTCCTCATCAAGAACAAGTACCCGTTGTCGCGTATCGATGATTTGTTTGACCAGTTGCAGGGTGCTTGGGTGTTTACTAAGATTGAACTGAGATCGGGGTATCATCAGTTGAAGATCCAGGACTCGGATGTTCCGAAGACTGCCTTTCGTATGAGATATGGTCATTTTGAGTTCCTGCTAATGTCCTTTGGCCTGACTAATGCCTCAGCGGCATTTATGGACTGGATAAACAGGGTTTCAAGCCTAATATAAATTCTTTTTTATCGTCCTCATTGATGACATTTTGATTTACTCACGTAGCCTGGGGGAGTACGAGCAGCATTTGAGAGTTGTCCTCCAGACTTTGCGAGAATAGAAGTTGTATGCTAAGTTCTCCAAGTGTGAGTTTTGGTTGGATTCTGTGGCATTCTTGGGGCATGTGGTATCCGGAGAGGGTATCAAGGTTGATCTTAAGAAGATTGAGGCAGTTCAGAGTTGGCTACGCCCTACTTCAGCTATAGAAATCAGGAGCTTCTTGGGTCTAGCAGGTTATTATCGCCGATTTGTGAAGGGTTTTTCATCCATTTTAGCTCCCCTGACTAGATTGACTCAGAAGAATTTCCCTTTCGATGGTCCGACGAGTGTGAGGTGAGCATTTAGAAGCTCAAGGCAGCATTGACCTCAACACTAGTTCTGGTGTTGCCTTCCGGTCCTGGGATGTATCAAGTTTATTGCGACGCTTCATGGGTTGGTTTGGGTTGTCTGTTGATGCAGGAGGGGAGAATTATAGTATATGCTTCAAGGTAGCTGAAGGTTCATGAGAAGAATTACCCTGTGCACGATCTGGAGTTGGCGGCGATTGTTCATGCTCTTAAGATTTGGAGGAACTACTTGTATGGGGTGTTTTGTGAGGTTTATACAGACCACTGCAGTTTGCAGCACTTGCTCAAGCAGAGGGGCCTTAATTTGAGGCAGCATAGGTGGCTTGAGTTACTGAAGGATTATGACATCACCATTCTTTATCATCCGGGCAAGGCGAATGTGGTTGCAGATGCCTTAAGCAGGAAGGCGGAGAGTATGAGTAGTTTGGCTTTCATTTCAGCAGAGGAGAGACCTCTATCTTTGGACATTCAGTTTTTGGCTAATCGCCTAGTAAGGTTGGACTTTCAGAGCCCAGCCGAGTTCTCCCACGTCTGGTGGCTCGGTCTTCATTATTGGGGGAGATCAAAACTCGGCAGTATGATGATCCGCACTTGGTGGCTCTCCATGAGACAGTGGTACAGGGTGATCAAAGGAGGTTTCTATTGGTGAGGATCGTGTTATGAGACTTCAGGGTCGCTTATGTATCCCTAATGTTGATGGCTTGAGGGAGAGGTTCTACAGGAGGCCCACAGTTCACTGTATACTATACATCCTGGTGCTACGAAGATGTATCGTGACTTGAGGCAGCACTAATGGTAGAGATGGATGAAGAAAGACATAGTGGAGTATATGGCTAGATGTCTAAATTTCCATCAGGTTAAGTATGAGCACCAGAGACCAGGAGGCCCACTTAAGCAAATGCCTATACCTGAGTGGAAATAGGAGCGCATCACTATGGACTTCGTAGTTGGGTTGCCTCAGACTTTGCGGAAGGTTGATGCGGTTTGGGTTATTGTGGACAGGTTGACCAAGTCGGCACATTTCATTCCAGTAGATACCACTTACACTTCTAAGAGGTTGGCCCAGATATACATTCGGGAGATAGTTCGGTTGCATAGTGTCCCTGTGTCCATTATATCACATCGAAGTCCTCAGTTCACCTCACACTTCTGGAGAGCAGTTCAGAGTGAGTTAGGCACCTGAATAGAGCTCAGCACAGCATTTCACCCTCAGACCGACGGGAAATCGGAGCGGACAGTTCAGATATTGGAGGACATGCTCAGGGCATGTGTGATTGACTTTGGAGGACAGTGGGACCAGTTCTTGCCTTTGTCTGAGTTTTCTTATAATAATAGATATCAGTCCAGCATTGAGATGGCTCCATTTGAGGCCTTGTATGGTCGGCGATTTCGTTCTCCCATTGGTTGGTTTGATCCTGGCGAGGCTAATCTATATGGAACCGATATGGTGAAGGATGCTTTGGAGAAGGTGAAGTTGATTCAGGAGAGACTTCGCACAGCACAGTCCAGACATAAGAGTTACGCGGATTAGAAGGCACGTGATGTATCATTTATGGAGGGCAAGAAGGTTCTGTTGAAGGTCTCGCTGATGAAGGGTATTATGACGTTTGGGAAGAAGAGCAAGATGCGCCCAAGGTTTATAGGACCATTTGAGGTGTTGACATGAGTTGGGGAGGTTACTTATGAGCTTTCTTTACCTCCCACTTTATCAGGGGTTCATCCGGTCTTTCATGTATCCATGCTCTGGAGGTATCACGCCGACTTCTCTGACGTGATAGATTTCAGCACCATTTAGTTGGATGAGAGGTTGGGCTACGAGAAGGAGCCAGTTGCTATTATTGACAGGCAGGATCGCCAGTTGAGGTCCAAGAGGGTTTCCGCCTTAAAGGTCCAGTGGAGGGGCTAACCAGTCGAGGAGGCGACTTGGGAGTCTGAGGAAGACATGCAAAGCAGATATCCACACTTATTCAACACTCCAGATATGATTTTAGACCCGTTCGAAGATGAATGTTTGTTTAAGAGGTGGAGAATGTAATGACCCGGTCGATCGTTTTGTGTTATAGGACCCCATGCGCCCAATGTAATGATTTTAGTTGCTTGCGGGGTCGGGTGATTCGAGGTTTGGAGGAGTTTGGAGAGGCATAGGAACACTTAGCTCCTTAAGGTTGGTCTTAAAGACCAAGTTTGACTTCGGTCAACATTTTTGGTAAACGACCTCGGAATCGAGATTCGAAGGTTCCGGTAGGTTCGTATGATTATTTCGGACTTGGGCGTGTGTTCGGAACTGGTTTTGGATGACCCGGGGGCATTTCGGCGCCTAATAGTGAATTAAGGTTTCCTTAAGTTCAAACTTGAGGTTTGGAACGTGTTTTTGTGGTATCGAGATCCAAACGGAATTTTGAACCGGGAATAGTTCCATTATGTCATTCATTACCTGCTCGCAAAATTTGGTACCATTCCGAGTAGTATAGGTAGGCTCGGCGTGTTGAAAGCAAATTCTAGAACTTAAAGTTCTTAAGTTTGATCCAATAGGTTTTGGGGTGTGATTTTTAGATTTAACGTTGTTCCGGATGTTCCGGGTGAGTCCGTATTATGATTTAGGACTTGTTTGTATATTTGGACGGGGTCTCGTGTGGGCCCAGATGCCATTCGGACATCGAGCGAGGCGAAAACAGCCTTAAATGACTGCTGGTGCACCAGATCTGATGTGACCGCACCTGCGGAGGGCATGTCGCAGGTGCGAGACCGCTTCTGAGGTCCCAGCCTCGCAGGTGCGAATCCTGAGGGAGCTGCCCATCTCCGTAGATACGAACTCCTTTTCGCATAAGCAGAGTCGCAGGTGCGGACTCCGCTCCGCAAGTGCAAAACCAGGCCCCCTTCCCCTTCTCCAAAGAAGCGAGATTTTTCTCGCAGATGTGAGACCGCAGGTGTGGTCCTCGAGCCACATGTGCAAAAAGCCTGTAGGCAGTCAGTTTCATTTTAAATACGGGACTTAGCCATTTTTGAACACTATTCTTCATCTTTGGGCGACTTTGAGAGCATGCAAGGAGGGAAATCGACCTAGCTACAGTAATGTAAGTAATTCCCACTATAAATTTAGCTCTATACTTGAATTCTTAGGTATATTAACACAACAAATTAGTGGAAATCATGGGTTAGAGTAAAACCTAGATTTTTGACAAAAATGGGAAATTACCCAGAAATTTGTTAAGGAATCATACAAAAACTACATATCATTGATCCTTAGGCCATGGGTGATAGTTTCCTTCAAATATTTCCGGAATCCGAGCATGTGGGCTCGGAGGTGTATTTTAGGATTTTTCCCAATTTAGGTTGAAATGATCATTTAAGTAAGAGAATTAAGGACTTTGGAGTATACACTGATTTGTTTATGCAATATTTGACTAGTTTCGAGTCCCTGGGAGACGAATTTGGACTTTCGAGCGCATTCTTGACCCGGGAAGTAGACTTGACGCGAGGTAAGTTTCCTTTCTAACCTTGTAAGAGGGAATTTTTCCCTATAGGTGAATTAAGTGATTATGTATTATTGTTTGTGGGGGGACTACGTATGTGCGAGGTGACGAGAGCCCGTGCGTAGTGACTATTATTGTTATGTTCGGGTAGTTAGGCCCACACCATGCCATGTGAATTCCAGTAATTTGAGTTATATTCTTTGTAACTTCTTTGTGTGCAACTTTGTTTCAAGAAAAGCTGAGAGTTTGGTGTTTTAAAGGAATTGTTATTTGGAAAGGATTTAAAGAAAGATGTTGTGTTTGCATGCGACCGCTTTGCAATTTATATTCCGCGAGCGGAGTGATTCTTTCCCCTACTCTCATGGGAGTGGGCCCTACGCCATGGCAGGTTAACAGATGCATCTATGGTTCGCTCCGTTTGATCTTCGGCAGTGCACAGTTATTATTATTATGTTGGCCCAGGCCGGATGTCCTTATACCACTACACGCATGCTATTTGCCTGATGTCTTTTTCATGATTGTTGAGCTGTGAAATATCCTGGGAGAATGAATTGAAAACTTGTAATTTGGTGCTTCACCACGTATTTGTATTTTTATTACGATTCGACATTTATTTCCTTACTATACATGCTTACCTGTTGTCCTCTTTTAAATTATCACCTAAATATATTGTTAGGACCCTAGTAAGTGCCAAGTCGACCTCTCGTCACTACTTCTTCGAGGTTAGGCTGGATACTTATTGGGTACATATTGTTTATGTACTCATGCTACGCTCTGTACTTAATTGTACAGGTTCTGAGGTAGGTGCATCTGGGTACCAGTCCGGAGCTCGATCCTGATGTATACCCTGGTCGAGGCTTCATGGTGAGATGCTTCTCTTGGCGACTTTCAGCAGCACTTTGGAGCTATTCTTATGCCATTTCTGTCTATACTTACTCAGACAGTAGGATAGACTTTTATTCTTTTGATATTATTCTATTAGATGCATGTAGACTTGTGACACTAGTTCCTGGCACACATGCTAGTAGACTTTATTTTTGGAATGTAAATCTTAAATGATAACTTCATGATTATTTATTTTGTATATAAGTTGCCTAAGTTATCCGTTTCTACTTAAATGTCTCAAATCTAAGTTAAGAAAATGTTGAAAATGTTTTTGGTAAACTATATGAAACTCCCTAGTAGATAATGGTTAGCTTGCCTGACTGCGGTGTTGGGCGCCATCACAACCTGGGTTAGGATTTGGGTCGTGATATATCCAGCTTTGAAATTTTGCGGAGGGAAGTTCAGGGATGCATTATGCGACTGCAGAATAGGTCTGCGGGCCACATACGGCCGTAAAGTGGGGCAGACTAGCCCAGTTCCAGAGGGCCATTTCGCGGACCGCAGAAGCATTATGAGGTCGCATATGCGACCACAGTTCCTGTTCCGGGGGTTCATTTTTAGGTTTTTATAACCTGACCCTACATCGATAAAATAGATGCAATGGACCATTTTTGAGCTAAAACCTGGTATTGTGACAGTGAGAGCGTGCCCTAGAGTGGGAGAGTGATATTCAACCAATTGTCCTTCGATTCTTCCTGAAATCCTTGAAGATTAACAAGGAGTACTCACTAGGTCTTCATCCTAGAGGTACTATTCTACACCCTAGCCCTTAATTTCGAAATTTAGCTAAAAATGGGTAATTAGCAAGACAATTCTTGGGTATGGGAGTTATTTATTTTGCATGCATGTGTTATCAAAGGGTGTAGGTAGATTGTGAGATAAAAATGGTAAATAACGGGTTGTGGGGTGATGGAATCCTTCATAAAAGGACCTTGAAACCTTAATTAACTCCTAGTGTTTGATAAAATTCTTAAATAAACTAGAACCATGATCATCTTCCTAATTTTGGTACAACTTGTTATATTTCTAAATAGATTGAAGTTGCTAAAAATTCCATAACATTTTAGAGTTTTAGGGAACTCAATTGAGGTATGTTGGCTAAACTCCTTTTTTAGAATTGAATTCCACGGTGTTCATGTAAGTTATGTAAGACCGAGTTGGTCATACGAAATTAGTTATTTCGAATAAACTTGTGTTGAAAGTTATATGTTCAATGTGTGTTTAAAATGCTTTTATCATGCTATGTTATTATTTGAGTATGTATTCATGTTATGGGTTATGTGTTAAGAATTTTACGACTTCTAGTCAAGTTTAAATGAAGGGTATTATATCAAATTACGTGAAAAACCTCTATGTTTCTTCGACTCTTAAATTCTCAACATGTGTACTTAAAGTCTTGAATTGAAAAGCCTTGTTGATTGATAATGATGATAATGTTTGAAAGTGAAAAGGGTGAGCTTGAAATATAAGATACGGCCAAGTGCCAAGAATGATATTATAACTGTGGCCACTAGTGCCAATGAATTGAAAAGATGTGAAAGGTGTATGAGATGAGATGGTTGATATAAAAGGATGATGTCTCGGGTGAGATGGCCTAACTGATCGATTCGTGATCGGACGCCATGCCGCACATATGGTGGTGATTGTGCTGGAAATTGAAATTGAAATTGTGATTGTGGTTGATGTCTCAAATGAGACGGCCTAGACGATTGGGTCGTGATAGGATTCCATGTAAAAGTATGATTGAATTGCGAATGATGGTATATCGATGCTAAAGATCTCTCAACCTAAAAACATGGAAATTTTCTTGAAATCTTATGTAGTCCTTAACTTGATGTGTTGGTATTGTTTGAGGCTTCTATTTATTTCGTGTTGGTTCCTCCTTGTATTGTTACTCCTTATATTTAGAGAGTGTTTAGTTATGCATACTAGTACTATTCCACATGTAGTAATGTCCCTTTTCCCGGGGACGCTGCATCTTCAGTAGATGCAGTTGGTTCCACAGCAGGAGGCATTGATCAGTGATAGCAGTACACACTCTTCCCAGCAGACTTGGTGAGGCCCACTTCCTTTCGAGGTCATGTATCTTTTGTTCTTATGTATAGTGTTTGAGGTATATCTGGGGCCTTGTTGTCGGCACTATCACTTTAATCTTTTGTATCTAATAGAGGCTTCATAGACATAACGTGGGTGGTATGCTGGTATTGGGAAAGTCAAATTGGTGATATTGTAATTGTATCACACGTTCCACATCAAACTATGAAAGAATATGTATTTTTAAACTTATAAATGATGTAACTACTGATAACAAATTTGAGTGGTTGTTCATTTAATCCTCTTCACCACTTAATTAATGAATTGGTTTATACGGTTGTTCTTGCGTAAGTTTAGGTACAAGGTATTGTACAGGCTTGCTCGACCGGATCATCTCGGTTGAGCTTCGATCGCGCTCCCCGGGTTTGGGGCGTGACAGCGGCCGCATATGGACTTCTACAGTCTGCACTTCTTTACTTATGCTCCCTTTATTGCCTTGTGATTCAGAACACTCCCTTTGGAGTCAGATTTCATCATGGGAGACCAAACTTCCAATATTACTGCAATTTGCACAATTTCATTAGTTTCGGGAAACATGAATCAATACTTTCGGACTAAAACAAAAGCAAAAAGGTACTAATAAATAGTCTATATGACCACTTATCAACTCCCCCAAACTTAAGTCTTTGCTTGTCCTCAAGCAAATAAATTAGTTCCCACATCCTAAAGTTAAGGGTTATTTCATCGAGTCAAACGTGAGTCATTCACACATCAGTTGGGACCAACAATTACCCACACTCTCATGCATTATCAACAAGGTGACAAGTCAAATATTCATGCACATATAATTCTAATGTGACATTTGAGCTTGAAGAATTGACTTTACTCATCAAGGACTCTTGTTTTATCATGTAGTCTATGGTGGACTCCAAACTCTTCCTCCTCTATTTTCCATTTTCCAAGCTCACTTAACTAATTAGCATTCAATCCAAAGATTCATGAAAGGCTCACTCATCTATTACAAGAGAATGTCACAAGTATGGCTTCAAGTACCATATGCTTGCCCTTCAGGTAGATCGCCACTAATGTAAGGTCACTCATTTTGAAATCAAGTAGGACTTCTTTCGAGATGTAATTAAGGCTTTTGAATTAGGGTAAGATACCATACCGGTAAGTGTTTACACCTTTCCTTAACAACTCAACACTTTCATTTCTCGGCTCAGAATTGCCAATTCTTAGAGGCACTTTCTTTTCATTAGGGACTAGAGAAACTTAACATCACTCTTTCTTGTTCATTTCATTCTTTTTCTCCCTTTTTGATTTCTCAATTCTTGGGATCACTACCTCTTTTTGAACCTAGCAACCCTTCTACTTGTTCACTTTTTGCATTTTTCTATTTGTTCTTTTCTTTTCCTGCCTTCTCTTTTCATAGAGATAATTCTTTTTCTTTTTTTGTGTCTTGATACCTTTTTCAAATTCCTCATTTCTCCCCCAAACTTATGTTTTAAACCATTTATTTCACAAGAGTGTTAAGGAAAGTCCGGGTGCCAAGAGAAGGTCATGACAAATTCGGGTGATTGCTGTGTAACCTTGTGATGGAATGGTTGATTAATTGGTTGTCATTACTTTTTCTTAATTTATTTCACTGGTACTTTAACGGTGTTCTGATTACTTGCTGCATTATCACTTGTTTCCTCCTTGTTGCTATTTTTTGTTTCTTCTATCCATTGCTAGCATTATATTGTTATTCTTCTCATGTTTAACTTTACATTGATATTTGTTCATCTGTTAGCGTTATATTAATATTTCGCACAGGTTATTATGTCAAGTAGGTATCTTGACTGTACCTCGTTACTACTATACCTAGGTTAGTATTGATAGTTATTGGGTACCGTTGTGGTATACTCATACTACGGTTCTGCATATTTTTGTGCAGATTCAGGTATCTCTAAGCGTGCAAGTCGTTAACTTATCGTTGGAGATTTGCTACGGAGACTTAAGGTATACCTTCCACTATGCTCGCAAGAAGCGGAGTCACCTTCTAGAGCTTTACTTTGTTATTGTTTATTTTTATTCCGAACAGTGATGTATTTGATATTCTTAGTTACTCTTACAAAAGCTTATTATTCATACTACCGGTTTTGAGATATTGTATATCTATTGATCATTGTTGGTTATGTATGGCATTTACCCGTTCATGTTTAATAGCTAAATGGTTTAAATCCGTTGGTAACTCAGCAAGTGTTAGACTTACCTAGTTTTAGGGAATATGTGCTATCACAACTTCCTAAGGTGGGATTTTAGGGTCGTGACAGTAATTTGGTAGAAAAATCATCATTTTTCAATACCTTGGACAGAAAATTAATTTTATATTGCTTAGTTAATAATAAATCTAAGTCTCTGTGGGTTCGATATCCGACTTTCGAGCCACTATATTACTTGATGGCCATGTATACTAGCGTGCACGTGGGGAACCAACATTCCATCTGCCTGTTTTGATGAAAAATTCATTTGTGTTTTTTCATTAATTTATAAAAGTATCTCGTTATTCACTTTTACTAGAATATATTATTCGAATTCAGCAAAGTAAAAGAAAAATCAACTTCAACGATCATTGCTTTTGATCCTAAACTGTAACTTTTATTTTAATTGTCACGTTTAAGCCAAATAGAAGACTTAAATTGAACTGAAAGACTACCATATTTTCAACTGGACACAAAGCAACAGATCCTAATAACGTTTCACTTGAAAATGCATAAGGTAAATTTGCATATATATATATATATGTATATAAATTTTTACTGTACTTTTTTCTATTATATAGAAGAGAAGATGGTCGACCAATGGCATCTTTGCAAATCAAACTTCTTTTAAGGACAAAATAGTAATTGTTTCATAATTGTTAAATAGAAACTCTAGAAGAATCCGATTTTTCATTCTCATCTCTAACTGAAAAAAGAAAAGAACAGACGCACAAGCAACTCTTCTCTTCATCTTCTCATCCGGGTATGTTTTCCATTTTATTTTTGCTCAAATTTCTTTATGTTGTTTTCGTTGTTTTTACTTTTCGGTCTACCTTTGTTGAATCTGTTTTGGTTTTTGCCCTTTTTTTTCTCTTTTGCTTCATTTTTGTTTCCTTAACATTGTTTTTTTTGCTTTTTTAATTTTATTACATTGTTCTCTCGATATTCCTAACAACAACTTGTTGTTTCTCTCCCCATCTGGAGTAATTCTCGATGCTAGCATATATATTCTTTTTTATTTTTGTTTTGCTTTCAAGGAAGATTTTTCTCTTCATAAATAGGAGCTTTGTATTGAACTATGATCAGATTTTAAATAAGTATTGCGAAAATGAAACAGAGATTACTTTTTGTTCTTTTCACATTGTGGTTTTATTTTTGTTTTATGATAATATGATATTAACTAGCACGTTAATTTTTTAGGCCGAATCTACAAAAAAATATGCTTCTGCTCTCTTAAATTTTATTTATAAGAATCTGTCTTCACTAAAAACTTAAGCTTGACAAGGCATTTCAATCAGAAGTTGTAGTATATTAGCATACTGAAAAATAACACAAAGTGACAATACTCTGAAAATCCACCAAACCTAAAGGTACTGGCTTAAAACCACTGTAGAACTAATAGTTTAAGTTATGCATTATCTTAAAAATTGGGGCTTTGCAAAACTTTAAAGTCGATTCATCCTATGCAAAATAGTTGAATAGAAATTTGGTGTATATGCTTTCATAAATAATCTTACTGGTTTAGAAATTTCTTCTAAAATCTAGGAAATAAGGTCACATCCAAATTATCTACGTGCACAAACTAAAGGTCTAACAGCCTGGGAACTTCAAATTTTGAGGATTTCAGGGCGAACTACTCCAATAGGTCATCAATCTGTATACATTTTTAAAAAGGGGGTATAATGTTGTTGTATTAGAGTTACTTCTTTGTCAATTAAGAGTATTTTTCTATAACGGTAAAACTTTCATTTTTTTTAATCATATAGTGGTTTTAGAAGCAACAATCACGCGTCCTTTTTATTTATTCCCCTATATATCTTCTTTCCCCTTCCCCCAAAACTTTAGTCGTTATCATACTTCGGATCTTTAATTATCAATATTGTTAACATTAAAATTTTCTTGAATTTAACAGTGGTCGACTTGAAGAGAACGAGTGCAAGCTAAGATAGTTCATGTGATCCGATATTGTCACGATCCAATTTACCCTCCAAAAGGTATCGTGGTGGCACCTAGTCTCTACGACTAGGTAAGCCTACTATTAAGGGAAAAATTGAAGTAAAACACAAGAAATAAGGGAAATAAGGTAAATGACATAAATAACATACTGGTCGCTCGGCTCATACAAAAATACAATTCCCAATGACCCGGAATGTCACAAATAGTCACAAGCTTATAACAACTATTGCAGCTCTAAACAAGTCTGGAAAACACATATGAACAACTCTAAACGATAGAATAGAAGGTGACTCGGAGGATTTTGTGGACGCGGAAAAAATACCTTGTGCTCTCCTAGAATCAGCAGCAACAACTATCCACAAGGCTGATAGCTCATACCTGGATCTGCACACGATAGCATGTGCAGGAAAGGGCATGAGTACACCACATTTGGTACCCAATAAGTGCCAAGCCTAACCCCAGTCAAGTAGTGACGAGGTCAGGTCAAGGCTCTACTGGATTTCTATATAAATCAATTTAAAAACAATACAAAAGATAAGTAATGTCTACAATAAGAAATTTAAGAAAATAACCTAAAGTTTTACAGTAAAGAGAGTCCTCAGCTCAACACAATGTATCACAAGGTGGAATCTCCCGGGATACCATCCCGTAGTTCCAAATGATTATGCAGTACAGGGGGATCTCCCGAAATACGTCTGTAGTTCCAAAATAAATATGCAGTACAGGGGGATCTCCTGGAATACGTCCTCCCAAAAAGAATATTTAGTACAGGGGGATCTCCTGGAACACGTCTGTAGTCCCAAAATAAATATGCAGTACAGGGGGATATCCCGGAATACGTCCGAGGTTCCAAAATAAATATGCGATGCAGGATGAATGCCAGGAATAACATCAATTTATACAGTTCATCTAATCACACATAAGGAAAACAGTAACCTAACTAAGCATGGCGCACAGAGCATCAAGTAGACAATTAGACACGTAAGCATGCCTTTCTAATCTAAGCTAAGTAGTTTATCACGTTAAAGCAATGTAATAGGAGGAAGACAATTTTATAAATTTTCGAAGGAAAATGGAATTATTGCAATAACGGACCGTTTATGTACTCGCCACCTCACGTACACGGCACCCACATAAAAATAATTGTGTAAACAACCTAAGGGGAAGTCCCCAACATACAGTTAGGCAAGTCACTTACCTCGACTGCTCAAATCAACTTGAAATCACGTTCTTGACACGATTATCCAATTCTGAATGGCCCGAATCTATTCAAATAAATTACATAATGTAAATATAACTACAAGCAACTAGTTCGACTAATCAATTCAAAGCTCAAGCGCGAAATTAGGAAATCGCCCGAAAAGTCCCCCAGGCCCACGTCTCAGAATCGGGTAAATATCACAAATTCCGAACACCTATTTGCCCACGAGTCTAACCATACCAATTTTACTCAAATCCAATATCAAAATCTCGATCAAAACCCAAAACTTCAGCCTAGGAACTTTTCCCAATTTTTCACCCCAAATTTCAAAATTAGATGATAAAATTAAGTATAGATAAGCGGGAAAACCGAGTAAGAATCACTTACCCCAAACACCCAAATGAAAATCCCTCCAAGAATTGTCTAATCCCGAGCTCTCAACTTCACTTTAATAAAAACTGACTTAACCCTCGTTTTTGGGTGTTTTAAAAAGCTGTCAAATGTTCTTTCATTCCGATCGCGGAAGCCCAGACGCGATTGCGAAGAACAAAAACACGCGCCTCAATTTTTACACTACGCGAACGCCTGAACACCTACGCGAACGCGATGCCTTAATCCCCTCCGACATAGGCGATCATGGTGGACCTCACGCGGCCGCATAGAGAAACACTCTAATCCACTGCTGCCTCACTCCTTTTACGCGAACGCGGCCTAGCCCACGCGAATGAGATGATCAAGCTTCCTACACTATGCGATCGCGTTCCATTCTATGCGATTGCAATGCATTACTGACTGACCTCCAACTTACTCTACGCGATCGCGTACTCCCTCACGCGATTGCAATGAAAAAAATCTGGTTGCTCTCACACCAGCAAAACAGCAATCACCACAAGTCCAAAAATGACTCGTTCACAAACTTGGAAACCAGTCATCTAACATCATTTCGGACTTAGTCGAGCCTTCAAACCACATCACATAACACCAAAAGCACGAATTACACATGAATTCAAGCCTACGAACTTAGTATATTTCAAAAATCCAATATTGATTGCGGAAACACGTCAAAGCTAATCCGAATGACCTCAAATTTGAAATCCACTTTCGGAATTCCATTCCAAGCCCGATATCAAAATTTCACCTATCGGCCGAAATCGCCGAAAATCTAACTTTCGCCAATTCAAGCCTAAATCTACTATAGACCTCAAAAACACACTTCGGACACGCTCCTAACTCCAAAATCACTCAACGGAGCTAACGGAGTCGACGGATTTCCATTCCGAATCCGTCTTCACACAATTCCAACTACGGTCTGATTTCTAAGGCTTAAACTCATAATTAGGGACTGTGTCCCAAAACTCTTCAAATTCCATGACTAATCACTCCGGCAAGCCCCAATAGTGGAAACAAACGTGGGGAAAGCAGTTATCAGGGGATCGAGGCTCTAACTCTCAAAATGAACGGACGGGTCGTTACATCCTCACCCTCTTAAAACAATCGTTCATCCTTTAACGAGTATAAAGACATACCTGAAGCGATGAAAAGATGAGGGTACTGGCTGCGCATATCCTGCTCAGTCTCCCAAGTTGCCTCCTCGACCGGCTGACCTCTCCACTGGACCTTTACTGATGCAATATTCTTGGACCTGAGCTTTCTGACCTGCCTATCCAAAATGTCTATTGGATCCTCAACCTGCCTATCCAAAATGTCTATTGGATCCTCAACATAAGATAGATCCTTGTCCAACTGGAATGAGCTGAAATCCAATACATGAGCCGGATCACCGTGATACTTTCGAAGCATAGACATGTGGAATACCGGATGAACTCCTGCTCGTCTAGGAGGCAGGGCAAGCTCATAAGCTACCTCCCCAACATGCCGCAATATCTTAAATGAGCCAATGAACCTCGGACTCAGCTTGTCCTTCTTCCCGAACCTCATGACGCCCTTCATAGGCGATACCCACAGCAAAACTCGATCACCAGTCATAAATGCCAAATCGCGAACCTTCTGGTCCGCATAACTCTTCTTCCTGGACTGGGCTGTGTGAAGTCTCTCCTGAATCACCTTCACCTTTCCCAGGGCATCCTGGACTAAATCTGTACCAAAACTTTGGGCCTCGCCCGGCTCAAACCAACCCACTGGGGACCGGCACCGCCTACCGTACAAAGCCTCATACGGTGCCATTTGAATGCTGGACTGGTAACTGTTTTTGTAGGCAAACTCTGCGAAAGGAAAGAACTGGTCCCATGACCCTCCGAACTCCATCACACAGGCGCAGAGCATATCCTCAAGAATCTGAATCGTGCGCTCGGACTGCCCGTCCGTCTGAGGGTAAAAGGTTTTGCTCCGCTCCACCCTAGTGCCCAACTCCTGTTGTACGGCTCTCCAGAACCGTGATATGAACTGAGATGATAGATACTGGAATACCGTGAAGGAGGACGATCTCTCTGATATAAACTCAGCCAATCTTTCTGAGGAACCAATCTTTCTCAAAGTCTGTGGAAGTCCAACTACAAAGTCTATGGTGATCCGCTCCCATTTCCACTCGGGGATCTCTAACCTCTAAAGTAATCCACCCGGCCTCTGGTGCTCATATTTGACTTGCTGACAGTTGAGAAACTTGGCCACAAACCTCACTATATCCTTCTTCATCCTTCTCCACCAATAGTGTTGTCTCAAATCCTAGTACATCTTCGCGGCACCCGGGTGAATGGAGTACTGCGAGCTATGAGCCTCTTCAAGAATCATATCCCGAAGCCCATATACATTAGGCACATAGATCCGGCCATGCATCCTCAACATGCCATCATCATCTATAGCCACATCTCTGGCATCACCCTGTCTTGAAGAACCAGAAGGTAGGGGTCATCACATTGACGCTCTCTAATGCGGTCATAAAGATAAGACCGAGCAACCACACAAGCTAATACCCGGCTAGGCTCTGAAAGCTCCAACCTCACGAACTGGCTGTCTAGAGACTGAACATCCAAGGCTAAAGGCCTCTCAGCTGCTGAAAGATATCCCAAGCTCTCCAAATACTCCGCCCGGTGATTCAAGCAGTCGTCCACTACATAGGCCTTCCCCAAGTGGTATAATATAGTGATATCATAGTCCATCAGTAGCTCCAACCACCTCCGCTGATGTAGGTTAAGGTCCTTCTGCCTGAACAAGTGCTGCAAACTCTGGTGATCAGTGTAAATCTCACAGGGAATACCGTATAAATAATTACGCCATATCTTCAGGGCGTGAACAATAGTTGCTAACTCGAGGTCATGAACCAGATAATTCTTCTCAGGAACCTTCAACTGTCTGGACGCGAAGGCAATCACCCTACCCTCCTGCATCAATACTGCTCCAAGGCCAATCCATGAGGCATCACAATAGACAGTGTAGGACCCCGAACCTGTAGGCAACACTAATACTGGGTTGTAGTCAAAGATGTATTGAGCTTCTGAAAGCTCTCCTCACACTCCTCGGTCCACCTGAATTGAGCATCCTTCTGGGTCTGTTTGGTCATAGGTGCTTCAATAGATGAAAATCCCTCTACAAAATGACGGTAGTACCCTACCAAACCGAGGAAACTGCGGATCATCGTAGCTGATGACGGTCTAGGCCAAATCTGCACCGCCTCCACCTTCTTCAGATCTACCTTGATCCCATCACAAGACACTATGTGGACCAAGAACGCCACTGAATCAAGCCAAAATTCACACTTAGAAAATTTTGCATACAATCTCTTCTCCCTTAAAGTCTGAAGAACGGTCCTCAAGTGCTTCTCATGATCCTCCCGTGATCGATAATATACCAGGATGTCATCAATAAACACAATGACGAAGGAATCAAGATAAGGTCAGAATACACTGTGCATCAAACGCATAAAAGCTGCTGGGGTATTGGTCAGCCCAAATGACATGACAAGAAACTCATATTGACCATATCTGGTCCTAAATGCAGTCTTCGGGATGTCCGGCTCCTGAATCTTCAACTGATGATAGCCAGATGGCAAGTCAATCTTGGAAAATACCCTGGAACCCTGTAACTGGTCGAATAAATCATCAATTCGAGGCAAAGGATACATGTTCTTCATTGTAACCTTATTCAGCTGCCGATAATCAATACACATACGCATAGAGTTGTCACACCTTCTTTTTCCTCCTGTGAGGTTGGATAAGGGAGTTTTTCCAATTTAAGTGACATTATTCGATTTTGGGATTATTTATTAATTTCAGAGTCGCCACCCAGATTTTTACAGTGTTCCGGGACACCATTTTATTTTTTTAATCCCAAATCGAGGAAATTTTGACTCTGTGTTAAATTGTCTGCGAACTAGAAATCCGGATAAGGAATTCTGTTAACCCGGGAGAAGGTGTTAGGCACTCCCGAATTCCGTGGTTCTAGCACGGTTGCTTAACTATTAATATTTGGCCTAATTATCTAATTATTTACATATTTTAAACATATTGTGCTTTTTAACCTTTTTAAATTTTAGCCGCTTTTAATATTTATGGATTTATCTTGAAATAAGTCACGATGCCATGCACTTATTTGTTTTTGGACACATCATAACTACGCCACATGAAATGCACCCTCAATTACAACATGTTATTTTTATTATAGTTTGAAGTTGAAGACGGGGACATGAGTTGTCGCACCCGCGTGTAGATTACGTAGTCAAGACTATGGTCGTGACGGTTTTATAATACCCATTTGTGGCGATTTTCGAGTTTTTCTATTTTTACGAAAGAGCATTGAGTTTTAAGATCGATTAAGGCGTTTATGGATTTATCTTGGACAAGTTACGATGGCGTACACTTGTTGTTTTTGGGCACATGGCAAACACGTCACATGAAATGCACCATGATTGCTATGTGTATTTTTATTAGTTATTTAGAGTTAAGGGTCGGGGGCATGAATTGCCACTCCCGAGTGTAGTTTATTGTAATTTTGGGGTAATGATCAATTTTGTCAAGTTTCCAAAGTAAAGGTATTCATTCTACCTAAGGATTACCTAAAATGATGTTCAAAAGCCTAAAGGTAACATGTTTTGGATTATGGCCCTGTTTTAGCCCAATTTTATCATTTAACTCTTTGGCCAATCCTAATTGCGACTAATTTTGCAATAAGGGCTACTAGTTAGGAAATTCGGTTCTCCATCAAATCTTAAAGGTTTTTGCATTCTAATATGCTAAATGGTATCAAATATGTTCATTAAGAAACACATCATATATACACAAACATATAAAACACATTATCTACAGATTTTCTACTTTGAATTTGTAAGCTAGAATCACTTTATTTCCTGGGCCTTTAAAATTCTGAAATAACATAAACACAGGCAGATATATTAATTTTTGAGATAGTGATTCTTATCAATTTAAAACAAACTGATCTCATATTTCTAAAGGCTTAAAATTCACACACGTATATATTGATTTTTCGCAGGTTTATAAGACACAAAAATAGACTGAAGATAATCTACTGACTTTATGTCGAAACTAACTGAATTTTTGAGACAACCATTTTTCGAGATCCAGCGAAGTGTTTTTTACAGATTTCGCATGCGTTCTTTGCCTAATGTCATTTTCAGAGTAGATAGAATGTAAATTCGAATTTTAGGAAAACATGAATAAAACTGAAATTAAGTGTACAGTCCAGTCCTCATTACAACTAAAAATATATACAAAAAAAACTGTAATTACGATATTACATTGTTCTTAATTAAATATAAAAATTCTAATAATAAGAAGAAAAAAAGAACAAGATTAGCTGTTGCTTCTGTGAAAGCCAGCAACTTTCATGCTTTTAGGATTTGTATTCCTCAGCTTTTAGTCCCAACTGGACCATACAGAACTCATATGCACTGTAAAAGAATGAATCTGATCATTACAGAGATCATATTCGAATCTTTACATGCTACTCCCATAGTGACATAAGATCTAAGTCGTCCAAACCAACATATATAAGCATCTTATGGGGGTGAATTTGACCATTTAAAGGGTCAGATTCACTACCCTTTAATGCTAGCTAATGACTCTATTATGACCTCTGGGATATAGAATTAATCACAGAAGCCTCTAAGAGATAATTCTATTGTTATAATCATACATACATGAACAACCAGATTTTAACATGCAATTACAGATTCAGCAGGAAGAAAGGCAACATGTTTTATGCATTTTTTCTTAGATTGAATCTGACTATAAGGGAGAGTCTGATTCAAACCCAGAGATACAAACTTGCTTGAAATTTCTAACAACCATACCAATACTTCAACCAGTATTCATTTGAACACTTTGACAATTCTGGGCTTTTTAGAGAATGAATCAGACCATACAAGGGTTCAAATTCTTTACTCTACAGCCCTTCTTGACTACATGTTGTATACCCTTTAAAGGGTGAATTTCAGCCATCTACACTACTGTTTTGTGCACTATTATGGGGTGAATTTGACCATTGGAAGGTCAAATTCATCTACCCTAGTGCAATTTATCTTTCTAACATGCTAAACACATATGAAATTACCACCTAGCTATCAAACGTTAAGCTTATTACCAGAAACTCAGCACATAACCAAGCAGATTCCAAGAGTTGAATGCATACACTCAGATAATGATAATCTTACTTCAGTTTCTATATTAAGAAAGGAGGAGAAGAAGATTCAGATTCACATATTCTTGAAGAATTCTTCATGAACCAACAAGTTTAAAACAAGGTCTGAATTCAATAATTTTGTATAGAGTTCATTGTTACATACCTTTAAAGAGAAAGAAAAACCAGCAAGAGACTTGACCAAATAAAGGTCAAGTATGAACAGCAAGCAGCAAGAAATAAGAGAAATCAGCAACAACAATAGCAACAGAAAATCAGAGAGAACCAGTACTCAGCAATAACCAAACCCAGAAATCTTGAGTAGAAAATACTTAGGACTCCCAGCAATCAGACTCCAAAACAGGAAAACCCCCCAAAGGAACTGAGAACTAATTCCTCTAAAAGAAATCAGATTTTTCTTTTCTAATAATAACTTTTTTTTTTGAATGAGAAGTATTCTATATTTCAGCAGCTCAGAGAGTGTCCAAAAAAAAGTGTGTAAAAAAGTGTCCTCTTCATCTCTAAAAAGAGGGTCTATTTATAGGATATTTGGGAATGGGATATTCTTTTGAATATTCCCTATCCAAAGCTGAAAAACAGCACTCAATAGTACATAGGGCAGCTGTCAACCCTATCTTTGGGACAGTTGCCCCTGTTCTAGAACTTTCTTACTCATTAAAAGACCTCTTTACCCTTGCAAATCTAATTTCCTAATATATATTTCCTAATGTACCCCTTGAAGCCCCTGTATTTATCATTAGGTAACCAGGGTTACTTGCTTGGGTTATTATTTAACTCTAGTTAACTAACACTAGTTATGTCCCTTAGGTGACTTCTAATTATTCTTTGACCAAGGTTAGGTCAACTAATTAGAGGTTAATTGATTAAATTCCTAAAGATAGTTTTTTATACTAATTAAATGAAGGAGGTCAATCAATTCAACTCCTTAAATTAAGTAAACTGATTCAATTAAATTATCTTAACTTGATTACCTAAAATCAGGAACTCGATCAATCATTAAGCCCAGGTTAACTAATTTGTTTTAGCTATCCTAACTAGTTATCCTGGACAGGTTTTAGGACTTAGTTAGTTGTTTGGGAGGTTATTAACCTATGTTAACCTATTAAACAAGTGGTTTTTATAAGCTACCATTAATTAGGTTAATCTTGAGGTTAGGACTAAACTAAGTTAATCTATGACCATACACTAGTTCTGGAATAACTAATTTCCTAATTAATCAGGCCATTAATTAACTAATCTAAATATAATAATGCTCAAATAAACTACGGAGTAGTTAATCAACAAATGATCCTGCCTAAACAGTAACAGCAAAATCTAACAGGTTCTTGAACAAAGTCAATCACAATGAACAAACTAGGGCAAGGAATCACGATCATCAAAATAAAACTTACTACTGAACGACGGATTCATCATAGAAATGCACAGCAAACAAACATGGAAAAATAATGAAAAGGAAACAGAATCTAAACCTAATGGTAACAAAACAATTAGAGACTGAATATTAAGAAAAGTAGACAAAAGACTAAACCTAAAAAAATATAGGACTACAATAATTGATATGCTTTCATGCTTCAATAGCAAATAGAAATAATAAAAAGAAGAGGAGATACCCGTAAAAGGGGTTTGGCCGGAAAATGGACGGTTGCCGGACCTTGGCCGGACTCCGGAGGGTTTGAAAATGACTTCAACCCACATAAATCAGTAGCCCTCAACGAGATCTATCGATCCATGTAGGTAGAAACCATTGAAGGACTTCAGATCAGCCAGAAGGGGAAGCTAGGGTTTCTGGATTCCTAGATCCGAAATTTGACGATTTTGGATGGGTTTTTGGGGAAATCGATGGTGGGAGGTGATTGAGGGAAGGGTGAGGGTCATCTGGTGCGAATTTGGGGTTGATCTGGTGCGAATTAAGGGTTGATTGGAGAAGCTCCGCCGTTGTAGCATTTTAGGTTTTTCACATTCTTAGATCTGAAATCGGGTGATTTTGGGTGGGATTTTGGGGAAACTAATGGTGGGATGGGGTTAAGGGTGAGAATAGGGTTGTAGGGTGAAAGGTTGGGGTGGTTTGGAGATGGTCCGCCACCGTTAGGCGAGTTCCGGTGGCGGAAACATAGGGCGGCTAAGGTTTGGTCGAGGCAGAAGAGAGAGAGAGAGACGAAGGGGAGGGGAGGCGGCTAGGGTTTGGTGGGGGTTAGGCTTTTGATGAAATGAGGGTAGGGGGGTTGTTAAGACAGTTATATACTAAAGGGGGTGGAGTTCCTGGTTGTCTGATCTATTTCGATTAATGACCAGGATTCAACCAATTAAACCAAACGGGGTCGTTTGGGTAGTGTAGGGACCCGGTCGGGTTATCTAGTAATTGGGCTGGGTACATTGGTAGTGTAGAGTTAGGTTTGGTCCTGGTTAGTTTCAAGCCCAGGTCCGAAATTGGCTCTCTTAATTAATTAAACTAATTAATCTAATTAAATTCAAATCTAATAATCCAAAAATGTAGTAATTAATTTAAACCTTATCTATTTATAGATTAATCAAGAATAAAACGACCAATTTTATATTACTAATTAAATCTATGATTTATCGAATAAAAATGATTAATTTTTAGTAATTAGTTATGAAAACTACATCACCTCAAATAATCATTATTCGTTTTGTTATTCAATTCAATTAGTCACAAATAATGAGTTTATAATTCCTTGATAATAATGGTGCGCCGAGTTATGTAATTTTAAATAATTTTAAGAAGACGAATTATGAATATGCAAAAAATGCAAAACAATTCACAATTAATCACTAAAAATTCAACAAAATTCATAAGCTTAATTTACTTATCTAATTTTGTAGGAGTATTTAGTAGGTGAAAAATTACATGCTCACAAGAGTCATCCTTTTTCTTCACAAATAATACTGTAGCTCCCAAAGGTGATACACTGGGCCTGATGAAACCCTTATAAAGCAACTCCTGCAACTGCTCCTTCAACTCCTTCAACTCAGGAGGAGCCATACGGTAAGGAGGAATAGAAATGAGTTGAGTGCCCGGCAACAAATCAATGCCGAAATCGGTATCTCTATCGGGCGGCATACCCGGAAGATCAACTGGAAATACATCAGGGAAGTCCCTTACTAGTGAGACTGACTCGACTAAAGGGGTATCAACACTGACATCTCTCACATAGGCCAAATACGGATCACACCCTTTCTCAACCATCCGCTGAGCCTTAAAAAAAGAAATGACCCTGTGGGGAGTGAACCCTAAGGTACCTCTCCACTCTAATCTCAGCAAGCCTGGCATAGCTAGCGTCACGGTCTTAGTGTGACAATCAAGAATAGAATAATGGGGTGACAAGCAGTCCATGCCCAAGATAACATCAAAATCTACCATACTGAGTAATAACAAGTCAGCTATGGTCTCAAAACCACTAAGAACAATCAAACACGACCGATATACGCGGTCCACAATGAGAGAATCTCCCACAGGAGTAGATACATAAATAGGGGAACTCAAAGAATCTCGAGATATCCCCAAATATGGAGAAAAATAAGAGGACACATATGAATACGTAGAGCCTGGGTCAAATAATACTGATGCATCCCTATGACAGACAGGGACAATACCTGTGATGACTGAATCTGAAGCAACAGCCTCGGAACGGGCTGGGAGGGCATAGTACCGGGCCTGGCCTCCCCGTCTAGGGCAACCTCTACCTCCCCGACCTCCACCTCGAGCTAGTTGAGGAGGTGGAGTGACAGCTGGGGCTGGAAGAATAGTCGGAGGACCTGGTGGATCACGTGGAGGCTAATAAGTCTGTGGAGGTGCACCCCTCCTGGCTCTGGGAAATCTCTAACCATGTGACGGGTGTCACTGCAATCAAAACAACCCCTCGGAGGATGCAATGACTGAGACTGACTCGGACCTGGCTGGTAATAGCACCTCGAACTGGAGGCATACTGGATACTGGCGGTGCATAATAGGGCTCATGAGGCCTAGGAGGAGCTGGAATACCGCTAGCTGTTGGAAGAGCTGAATGAACAGGGCGACTCAAAAAAAACCCCTACCATAGCGTGCTACTGGTGCACGAGCTTTTGAATAATGACCAGTCTCTCGAGACCTCTTGTCCTCTCTCTCCTCTATGTCCCGGGCAAACATGCCCTCTAACCTCCTAGAGATACTCACTGCCTACTGATAAGTGATATCCATCTCTAAATCCCTAGCCATACTGGTCCGAATACTGGGGTGCAGTCCCTCAATGAAGCGACAAACCCTCTCTCTGATTGTGGCAACCAAAGCCGGTGCATGACGAACTAACTCACTGAAATGGATTGCATACTCTGACGCAGTCATAGTACCCTGGCGCAACTGCTCGAACTCTGCGCGCCAAGAATCCCTGAGGCTCTGAGGAACATACTCTCACAGGAACATCTCTGAAAACTCAGTCCAAGTGAGTAAGCTACCTCGTCCGAACTACTCAGCTCATAAGCACGCCACCACTGATATGCCGCTCCCCTCAGCTGGAAAGCGGTGAAAGAAACCCCACTAGTCTCCACAATGCCCATAGTGCAGAGAATACAATGACAGTCCTCAAGATAACCTAGAGCGTCATCTGAGGCTAGTTCGTTGAAAGTAGGTGGGTGGAACTTCTTGTACCTCTCAAGTCTGAGCTGCTCTGCATCAGAAGTAGCTACCCCGGTCTCATGCTGAACCGGAGCCACTGGGGGCATAGGAATATACTCTGGGGCCTGATCAACCTGGCCCTTCTACTCAGGAGTGCGGGCTGCGGGAGTCTGTGCCCCTCCCCCGGCCTGAGATATAGCAGGAGCTATCAAAAGTAGTCCAATCTGAGCTAGAGTGCTAAACATGCTCATGAACTGAGCTAAAGTCTTCTGGAAAGCTGGAGCAGCAACAGGAGTCTCCGGTGTCGGCCCTCTAGCTGGACCTGCTAGGGGCTCCTCTGACGCAGCTCTCACAGGTGCTCGGGCTACACCGTGTGCTCGTCCTCTACCTCGGCTCCTGTCTCTGGCGGCTCTAAATGGGGGCTCGGATGCCTGATCATCGGTCTTCCTGGTATGGATCCTCACCATCCCTGGGAAAGAACAGAATAGAATTTTAGAATTTTGATGTCAATAACTCGCACGACAAGGAAATCAAATAAATACGATTGTTCTTAATAGTTACATAGCCTCCCGAAGATAAGCACGGACGTCTCTGCACCGATCCGCGAGACACTAATAAATCGACTTGTGACTCCTATGAACCTAGACGCTCTGATACCAACTTGTCACGACCCAATTTACCCTCCAAAAGTATTGTGATGGCACCTAGTCTCTACGACTAGGTAAGCCTACTATTAAGGGAATGATTGAAGTAAAACACAAGAAATAAAGGAAATGGGCGATTACATAAATAACATACTGGCCGCTCGGCTCATACAAAAATAAAATTCCCAATGACCTGGAATGTCACAAATAGTCACAAGCTTCTAACAACTACTGTAGCTCTAAACAAGTCTGGAAAATACATAGGAATAACTCTAAACGATAGAATAGGAGGGGACTCAGAGGATTCCGCGGACACGGCAGAAATACCTTGCGGTTTCCTAGAATCAGCAACAACAACTATCCACGAGGCTGATAGCTCATACCTAGATCTGCACACAAAAACATGTGCACGAAAGGGCATGAGTACATCACATTTGATACCCAGTAAGTGCCAAGTCTAACCCCAGTCAAGTAGTGACGAGGTCAGGTTAAGGCTCTACTGGATTTCTATATAAATCAATTTAAAAACAGTACAAAAGCTAAGTAATGTCTACAGTAAGCAGTTTAAGAAAATAATCTAAAGTTTTACAGTAAAGAGAGTCCTTGGCTCAACACAATGTATCACAAGGTGGAATCTCTCGGGATACCGTCCCGTAGTTCTAAATGATTATGCAGTACAGGGGGGTCTCCCAGAATACGTCCGTAGTCCCAAAATAAATATACAGTACAGGGAGATCTCCCGGAATACGTCCGTAGTCCCAAAATAAATATGCAGTATAGGAGGATCTCCCGGAATATGTCTGTAGTCCCAAAATAAATATGCAGTACAGGGGGATCTCCCGGAATACGTCCGCAGTCCCAAAATAAATATGCAGTATAGGAGGATCTCCCGGAATATGTCTGTAGTCCCAAAATAAATATGCAGTACAGGGGGATCTCCCGGAATACGTCCGCAGTCCCAAAATAAATATGCGATGCAGGATGAATGCCAGGAATAACATCAATTTATACAGTTCATCTAATCACACATAAGGAAAACAGTAACCTAACTAATTATGGCGCACAGATCATCAAGTAGACAATTAGACCCGTAAGCATGCCTTTCTAATCTAAGCTAAGCAGTTTATCACATTAAAGCAATGTAATAGGAGGACGACAATTTTATAAATTTTCGAAGGAAAATGGGATTATTGCAATAACGGACCGTGTATGTACTCGTCACCTCACATACACGACACCCACATAGAAATAATTGTGTAAACAACCTAAGGGGAAGTCCCTAACATAGAGTTAGGCAAGCCACTTACCTCGACTACTCAAATCAACTCGAAATCACGTTCTTGACACGAGTATCCAACTTCGAATGGCCCAAACCTATTCAAATAAATTACATAATGTAAATATCACTACAAGCAACTATTTCGACTAATCAATTCGAAGCTAAAGCGCGAAATTAGGAAAATTGCCCGAAAAGTCCCCCAGGCCCACGTCTCGAAATCAGGTAAAAATCACAAATTTCGAACACTCATTCGCTCACGAGTCTAACCATACCAATTTTACTCAAATCCGATACCAAAATCTCGTTCAAAACCCAAAAATTCTGCCTAGGAACTTTCCCAATTTTTCACCCCAAATTTCGAAAATAGATGATAAAATTAAGCATAGATTAGCGGGAAAACCGAGTAAGAATCACTTACCCCAAACACCCAAGTGAAAATCCCTCCAATAATCGCCTAATCCCGATCTCTCAACTTCAATTTGTGAAGAAAAGACTTAACCCTCGTTTTTGAGTGTTTTAAAAATCTGCCCAGATGTGCCTTCACTGCGATTGCGGAATTGCAAACGCGATCACGAAGAACAAAAACATACGCCTTAATTTTTACACTATGTGAACGCCGAACACCTACGCGAACGTGATTCCTTACACCCCTCATACCAACGCGATCGCGGTTGACCTCACGCGACCGCGTAGAGAAACACTCTAATCCACTGCTGCCTCACTCCTTCTACGCGAACGCGGCCTAGCCCAAGAAAACACGATGACCAAGCTGCCTACACTATTCACTTGTCCACTTGTAGTTTTTGATATTTTGGTTTGCTATACTTTTAGTTCAGTACATGAAATGCACAAGGATTATATGATTTATGTGTATTTATAAACAGGACGAGTACATGCATTTACATATGTGCTATGTCACTACCCAAAATACCTAAGGTCGTGATGGTGCCGGATATCCATGTCAGGAAATCCAACTCATTAATTAATTGAAACAACTTTCCGATTTTTAAAATATTTATGAAAACATTTCCTTTCACTTAATTTCGTATTAACCAAATAAAAGTCTGTTAATTAAAAATAGTGGTTTAAAGATTTCAATAAAGCAATTATATCCCAATACATATCCCAGAACCCGGTGTCACAAGTAGATGAGCAATTTCTATGAATTTATACAGTCATTACAAAGCCCGTCCGAAATACAACTAGACAAGGAAATTTAAAATGAAATAGATACAGCATGAAGGAGACACTGTCAGCTGCGGATCGCCTCCGGATGATGCATCTCACCTAAGTCTTCGAATCCTCCACATTTGCTATGAAAGTACCTATGCAATAAAATGCACAGCAAGTGTGGCATGAGTACAAAAATAATGCGTACTCAGTAAGTCGCCCGCCTAACCTCGGAGAGGTAGTGACGAGAGGTCAAATTAGACACTTACTAAAGGTCAATTTAGAATATTTTGGCATGACACTAAGCATGATTTATCATAGGCAATTTATAAAACAGGATTCAAATATCTTTCAACTCCGTCCACGTTTAACACTTTATATCTTTGTCATATTAACAATTAATCAGCATGGTGATTTAATCAAATAATAATGAATCGAGGGGAAGGAACAACTTCTTCCAAAAACTTTTTAATAACTTTAAATCTCTGTCATTTCACTTGATAATTTAGTATTTCAGGCCAGTTTTCAGGCATCATAGCAACTACGCAGCAAATATCATGCGCAAATAATGCCGAGGGTCGAACGGCGCGGACCAACAATAATAAATTGTGCACTGCCGAAGGGTCGAATGGCTCGAACCATAGATGCATCTATTTTCCCCGCTCGCGAATCGATCATGCGACGCGGTCAACATAAAAATAATAAGGCTAGCCTGATCCCGAATCATACCTGCGACTCAGGTGCTCATATGTACACATATTCACATAATACATCCTTTTTTTTATCAAGAAGCAAGTTTTCTCAGGAAAGTGGTAAAAATCCTTTTTAAAAGAACATGAAATATAGTTTTTTAATCTCTGTTTTGAAATTCATTTGTCAGGTTTAATGATATTCCATAATACAACCCTACCAAGTACACAATTACCACAGAGGAACCAATTCTCTTTCTAGAAGATTAGCAAAATGAAATCTAGTTTTCTTTTAGATATTAAATTACGTTTTCGATTATATTAGCAGTTTAAGATTACAGGCAGGATTACAGGTGCAACACGTAAGGCATGCTAGTGGGTCCTAGACTACACGGACATGGAATAATAGTAGCTACGCACGGACTCCCGTCACCTCGTGCGTACGTAGCCCCCGAAGATAATAGCATGTACTGAATTAATTCACCTAGGGGGACGATTCCTCCTCACAAAGTTAGAAAGGAGACTTATCTCGCTCCGAAATTCCAATACCGGCTTCCAAGCCCCTCCGATGACTCCAACGGACGCCCAACGCTCCGAAACTACCACATAACGACAAAGCAATAAAAATTCATCCTAATACTCACAACAAATTCAGATTATATACTTTCCCAAACCCGCTAGGAGAAATGACCAAAATGCCTTCGGACCCACGTGCCCGAAAATCCGAAATTCTTGAAGATACATGCTACCCATAGCTCTACTAGTTCAATCATGCAATTTACTCTACATTCATACTCAAATTCGTGGCTAAATTCAAAATTAACATTTTTTAGGTTTCTTCAAAAATTTTCCATATTCCTACCAATTTCCAAGCCTAATCCATGCATAATTATGTATTCATCTAACAAGCGGAAGGAGTTTACTTACCGTGATACCCGACGAAAATCCTCCGTGAAAATGCTCTCCAAAATTGCCCAAGACAAATGAAAAATAGGTGAGAAATTACCAAAAACCTGTCTTTAAAACATTCTGCACATGCCTCCATTCGCACCTGCGGTCCAATAGTCGCTCCTGCGGCTCCGCACCTGCAGAAATTCCATCGCAGGTGCGGCTCTTCTTCGTACCTACACTTCCGCAGGTGAAACCCATCTTCCACACATGCGCCCTCCTTAGCTTCAGCCCCAAAACTCGCACATGCGGCTCCCTTAGCCGCAGGTGCGGTTACACCAGATGACAGCAGCCTTCAGCCTTCTTAAACTTCAAACATTTATCCGTTAACCACCCGGAATCCACCTGAGGGCCCGGGATCCCCTCCAATTATACCAACATGTTCTAAAACATAATGCGGACTTGCTCGAGGCCTCAAATCATATCAAACAATGTCGAAACCACGAATCGCACCCAAATCCCAACTTTATGAACTTAGAAATTTCCAACTTCTACATCCAATGCTGAAACCTATCAAATCACGTCCGATTGACCTCAAATTTTGCACACAAGTCATATTCAAAATTATGAACCTGCTCCAACTTCCGGAATTTCATTCCGGCCTTGATATCAAAACTTCCACTTCCGGTCAGATTTCTCAAAAACCTTCAAATTCATAACTTTAGCGAAATGACTTCAAAATGACCTACGGACATCCAAATTCACTTCCGATCGCGCTCCCAATTCCAAAATCACTATACGGAGATATTCCCAGACTCGGAATCCAAAACGGACATCAACCTCACTGAAATGCACTTCAAGCCCAAATTCATGAAATCCTTCTAAAATGCTAACTTCCACAATATACGCCGAAATGCTCCGGGGTTATCCAAACCCCGAGCCGGACATACACCCATGTCCGAAATCATCATACGAACCTGCTGGAATCTTCAAATCCTGATTTGGAGGACGTTTACTCAAAATTCCAATCTTAGTTGATTTCTCCAACTTAAGGCTTCTGAAATGAGAATTCTTTCCAAACCAACTCTAAACTTCCCGAAATTCAATTCCGACCACACCTCCAAGTCATAACATCTGAAACGAAGCTGCTCACGACTTCAAACCGCTGAACAACGCGCTAGAGCTCAAAATGACCGGTCGGATCGTTACATTCTCCCCTACTTAAACCGACGTTCGTCCACGAACGTGCTAAGAATTGCTCTGGAGTTACCTGAAATCACTATTTAACATCCCGAGCACCTGCCCGTGCTACCACAACCCAGTTGAGCACATTAGCTTGATCAAATCTGAAGATTTCTTCTTTTATCCATATAATAAGCTCAGAACCTAGTTCCAACACTTGAATTTTTTTCTCTTCCAGGCCTAGTTCCAATATATAAACATTGTATCAACTACCACATGACATACCAGAACATGACTACATACCTTTGCTGAATCAGCATCATGCACCGCATAACTTATCATCTGACCACAATGACGTTCCCAGAACCTTAATAGCCAAAATTCCACGAATCTGGTGCTCCTGATGCACCTCATAACAAATATACAAACATGCTGCCATAATGCTGACGATACCACCACAACAGAGGAAGTGTGCAGAAATTCATACTCAACTGCAGAGTTAACAAATCCTTGAATACCTCATCTTGACTAGAATTATCACTTCATTATGAACCTGAATAATGGTATTTGTTCTTTAATATACACTTCACATAACCTTATCGCACTGATCCCTGATCCGATAGTCCCGTCTCACCCAGTATGAACTGCTCAGACAACAAATCACCCCAAACATGGCCAACAGCCTCACATGATACCACATCGCGCCAATAGACCATAACTCGAACATGATAATAAGAAACGACTCAGGAAAGAACTATTCAACTTAGGCAACTAATATGAATTTTTCTCAGAAATTAGGAAATAAAACACAAGAAAATAAATACATATTAACCCTTCTCATCATCACACTGTTGCGGCGTGCAACCCGATCCGAATAACATACCTGTGGCGACGTGCCACCCGATCCACACATAAAATTTACATAAGAAGATATATATATACGGAGCTAATTTGCTCATTATTACTAATTACTGAATATCGATCACAAGCACGCTAAGTGCATAATACCATCCTGGGGAGACTGACAAAGTCATGGGCTACATAACCCAAGCACAACTGAGGTGTGATATACATATATACACTCTGAATCTCAAGAGCTATCCTGCTCACATAACATCCCCACAACGCGGGACCTCAACACATAGGAAATTATCAAGCCGTTTCACAATTCGCATGGCACAATCACAATAACACATGAATTTGATGAAGACGGAACAACACCCCTGTTCTAATACCTTTCCATGAAAAGTGCTCTACTGAAAGGTGCATGCCTGGCTCATCCGGAGCCCATAATCATATTTAAATCCATCCACAGACATCGAGCCACCTCGCTCGCACCAAACTTAGCTATTAGCTTTTACCTGGGTCGATATTAACCCACTTTCTCTCATAATACACGAGAACAACAATCATCACCGGGACAAACACCCTAAAATTCATAATCAACTGAATCGAACGCCCTCCAGGCGTAAATTCTGAATTACGCAATATTGCACTTCTTTATACTCAGTCCAAATTTGAAATCCATCAAGTGACTAAACGTCACACTTTATACAATCTTTTCGCGGTCACACTTCCACGACCTTCCACACAAGGCAACAAGTCTGCCCATCCACCACTGGCCATACTACGCTGTAAGACAATTCAAGAACTCATAACGAGAGTACAAAGCCTCATCCACTGAATCTCAACCTCAGGTGACACTGAAGATAACACCAGCTTACTCTGAACTTTCAAATCACTTTTTCTTGCTCTGCCGAGCTCATAACATCCTTATCATCCTTGAAGATACATGCTACCCATATCTCTACTAGTTCAATCATGCAATTTACTCTACATTCCATACTCAAATTCGTTGCTAAATTCCAAATTTACATTTTCTAGATTTCTTCAAAAATTTCCCAAATACCTACCAATTTCCATGCCTAATCCATGCATATAATCTTGTATTCATCTAACAAACGGAAGGATTTTACTTACCTTGATACCTGACGAAATTCCCCCTTGAAAATGCTCTCCAAAATCGCCCAAGACAAATGAAAAATGGGTGAGAAATGACAAAAACTCGTCTTTAAAACATTCTGCCCAGGCCTCCTTTCACACCTGCGGTCCAATAGCTGCTCCTGCGACTCCGCACCTGCGGAAATTCCATCGCAGGTGCGGCTCTGACTCAACCTAGAATTTCTCGCTTCTGCGGCTCTTCTTCGCACCTATGCTTCCGCAGGTGCGACCCATCTTCTGCACCTGCGCCCTCCTTAGCTTCAGCCCCAAAACTCGCACCTGCGGCGCCCTTAGCCGCAGCTGCGGCTCCGCACCTGCGGTCAAAGCCTCGCAGGTGCGGTTACACCAGAAGACAGCAGCCTTCTTCAACTTCAAACATTGATCCGTTAACCACCCGGAATCCACCCGAGGCCCCCGGAACCCCGTCCAATTATACCAAACTGTTCCAAAACATAATGCGTACTTTCTCGAGGCCTCAAATCACATCAAACAATGTCGAAACCACGAATCGCACCTAAATTCCAACTTTATGAACTTAGAAATTTCCAACTTCTACATCCAATGCCGAAACCTATAAAATCACCGTTTGACCTCAAATTTTGCGCACAACTCATATTCAACATTACAGACCTGCTCCAACTTCCGGAATCGCATTCCGACCTCGATATCAAAACTTTCACTTCCGGTCAGATTTCTCAAAAACCTTCAAATTTCTAACTTTAGCGAAATGAAAAAATGACCTACGGACATCCAAATTCACTTCCGACCGCGCTCCCAATTCCAGAATCACCATACGGGGCTATTCCCAGACTCGGAATCCCAAACGGACATCAACCTTACTGAAATGCACTTCAAGACCAAATTCATGAAATCCTTCTAAAATGCTAAATTCCACAATATACGCTGAAACGCTCCCGGGTTATCCAAACCCCGAACCGGACATACACCCACGTCCGAAATCATCATACGAACCTACTGGAATCTTCAAATCCTGATTCGGAGGTCGTTTACTCAAAATTCCAATCTTTGTTGATTTCTCCAACTTAAGGCTTCTGAAATGAGAATTTTCTTTCCAAACCAACTGTAAACTTCCCGAAATTCAATTTCGACCATACCTGCAAGTCATAATACCTGAAACGAAGCTGCTCACGACTTAAAACCGCTGAACGACGCGCTAGATCTCAAAATGAACGGTCGGGTCATTACATGCTATCTTTTAACATATATGAAGTATGTATTATGAACATCCTTTTGTGATGACTACTTTCAGTTTCTTCTATTTTTCATTGTTTGCTGATTATAACTACCGAGCAAAATTCAGAGCAAAATCTACTTATCATAGTTGCCAAAGAGTTACAGTTCCTCCTCCTTCACTTTGAATGGTAACGACTATGAACTATTCATCTTGGTACCTCTTTTTGCTCAATCCCTCAGCATATCGCTCCCTATATATTTATGCAATATATCATTATGATGGTAAGGCTTAAATCACTTCAAGCACTTCCATGAAATAGCCGGTTTTGGATTGCATATATATTTTAGTTTATTTATTTCATTGTCTTCATGTTGTAGTTATGCACATGCTTCAATTGGTTATGACATGCCTGCAGAAAGAGTTACTTTGTACTTTATGTTGTCTTCACTTTTTTTTGTGCAAGCTATTTATTTAATTGTTTCTCCTGATTTAAGCAAATTAATTTGATTCCAATGACAACCTTGATGTGTTTTGTTCAATGATATATTTTGTTATAATTATAATTGTGTGTGTTCAGTATCTTGGTTGTCATAGAAATTTCATTTATTAGGGATTATATTATATCTCTAAGGTACCCTTTCATTGACGGAATTAAATGACTGATAAAGAAGTTACTTACATTTACCGGAGTTGAAGCAAGTAGCTATTTACTAGCAGAAGATGTTTCAGAAACTAAGTCATGAACAAGTAGTGCCTTTGGTCTATTATTTTGTATAGTTTATTTTCTCGAATTTAATATCATTGAGGGAGTGAGATTTATTGTTTCTGAATGCGGCAGATTCTGAATATGTATGTTCTGGAAAGTAGGCGCGCAGTCTTTAACATTTGTCGCTATTTAATAAGAATGGACTGTACTTTTGTGTTAGTGAAATTATGATTGTTCAAACTTCTAAACCTATTTAGGATTTAATCATATATGCAACTAAATATTAGACACAAATTCCATAAACCATATCAGTATTTTGAAATGAGACAAACTTCATCCAGTATACTATATATAAATGGTGAAGAGGTACGAACACAGCATTAAACGCTTGTACCAAAAGTATTGTAGTTTATACTGCTAACTTGACTATATCTCTTTGGTCGTGGAATCACTTTTGTCCTCTCCTACGGACAAATGTATCGTTTTTTTCAACCCGTTTCTTGATTCTTCATTGCCAAACCCTTTCCTCTGACCATTTTCTTCTACTCTTCCTGAATGTCATTAATCGTCTCTTGAGTCTGCTTTCGTCTTCATTCTAAGATACTTTATTTCCCCCCATAAATTGTTATATTCTTCTTCTTCTCTCACTCAATGTCTCCTTATTTAATTTTTATGTGTTCAGACGATTTTTTTTTCCAGATTTACATAGTGGTTATTCTAAGGTACCTTTTCCACTTTTTCGGTAAAAATTAGACTTTTGCTCTTTGTATTCTACAAGTTTTCTTTCTTAATTAGACTTTATTTTCTTCCAAAGCTTGCTGGATATTGTTCGTTTCCTCTTCTTTTTGTGAAAATCTGTTAGTTCTCATGTTTTTCTTATTGAAATTTCTTCATCCATATCAGTAATTTGGTCTATTAAACTACTGCATATTTGGAAATAGATGCATAGGTAAATTAAAAGCTTTTGGGTAGTGAAATTTAATCCTCAAAGTAATGGCTACTTCAACAACTCTATGAGATTCTGATTCATGCATAGCATGAATCTTAGGTTTGTCCTATCCATATTGAAAGCAACACCAAATTTATACTTATAAGTTTTGTCTATTGTACAATTGGTTAGGACGAACATGGTATCTCTTTTGGATGATTCGAATGATGAAATATTTATAATTTATTTGTTGTGCTTGGAAGATCTTAGGTTGCAGATTCTTATTGTTTTATGTACAAACTGTTTACCTATGGGTAATGCTTACATATGACTTGAGATTTATTGAAGGAAAAAAAAGAAGAACTGAATGTAGCTTCTAAATGTAGTATTCCAACTATATAAACTAACTTAAGTGGCTAATTTATCGACATTAATTTTCCAATGAAACCTTCGCTTGAAGTGCCTAGATTTTCTGTAGAAATTGCAGGATCTTAATACAAAATTTGAGATTAGTGAACACGTTAAATAGTATATAGCACTAAATATTTTTTGGATACTGATTTTGCAACGACTATTTGAAACTAGCAGAAGTAATAGATGCAACCTGATTTTTAGACGACTGATGAGAATTAACAGATTTGTGCTAGGAAATCTCATTATGGGAGGTAAAGTGTTCCCTTACAAAGATGGCTTTATACTCAAGTTCAAATACGAGATTTCTGGTTAAGGATGAAGAAGTACTAACCACTCCACCACAACCTTCGTAGGTCTGTCTTTTTATCCAAAGACTAAAACCGGAGATAAGTGGCATGGGTCCACCTTAACTCAGCTTGCACAATGTAACTAATTTTATGAGGTACCGCTAGCTATGTTTCACTAGGTATCGGATTACTCTATATACCGGGATGAAAAAGAACATCTTCTTTTGCTTTTATTAAAATTTAAACTTAAAAAATTATGACTTTCTAACCCACTTTATTGATTAATAGATCACAACCTTAGATACAAAAGCAAGGGTCGTTACTATGTTTACATTCATATCTTTATTTTGTGATTACTACAATAGAAAACTCATAGGGGTATGTTGGTATACATATAAATTACATAATAATTACAGTAATGGAAAATTGTAATATAAGAACTAGTGATGCATGAATTATTTTTTCCTGAATATTTAGGATGATATAGACGTATTTCTTCCACATTTATTTTCTTCTTCGAAGGTCACATGTACAAAAGGCTGTGTTTTAATGCACATATTCATGTTTATCCTAAAATTCGAATAATAATTAAACTTGTATTGTGATTTTAAAGATACGTGATTTAATTCAGTACCAATTGATAAACAATGAACTAGATGAATAAATTAAACAATTAAGTAAATCAAATTGGTGTATCAGTAGTGCGTTCGACCTCTTCGAGATGGTCTCGAGGTTGGATAACAAGAACAACGAAGAACAATAGTGAATAGTAATGAACAATAAGAGGAAATAGAGCAGCGTATATATTTCTTATCGGTGAATATGACGATCCCTTACAAATGAATGGATCCCTCTTTATATAACAGAGGAATCCTAAATAAGGTACAATTCTAATAAAGGAAAAAAATCCCACGGTTGGCGTCAATAACCACTTGATTCGATCTGTTTTTGGATTTCCACTGAGATCCTTGGTCGGTTGCTAATATCTCGTCATTCTATTATTACAATTTACTCGAGGTCGATCATGCTCGGTCTCGATCTTCAACAAGCACTTTGATCTTCACGCTCCATACTCCATCTTTGAGTTCGAGCCGGGTCCATTACGAGCTTACTCTCGAGGCGATTCCTCGTGCCTATAAAATTGGACAAGTTCGATTTTAACCGTACATAGATAATCCCCGCGTTTCTTAGAGTAAAACGATAAGAAATTATTTGAGCCTCGATTTTCTGACACCTCAATCATGACATCAACCTTATGACGTCAGTGACAGATGTGACCGAAAAGTCCCATCAGTCCAGTTCCCCAAATCATTAATGCCTATCAGTTAGTGGTCAGCCACTAGCGCCACCGAATCGTCGCCGAGAGCCTATAAATACCCGCTCCTTCATTGAATCAAACTTTACTTTTGCCCTAAGTCTTCTAACTTTCTTCATCTCCTCCCTTTCGCCGCCTGTAGAGCCACATTTGTTAGCACCGAAACCACCAGTTTTTCATCTTCTTTGCCCTTATTTACTTATATCAATGGAGAAAACCTCAAAGACCATACCACAGAAGGAGAAAGCTTCCTCTTCCTCTTCCCGGTCGTCCGGTGACAGGGCGCTGGCGGATCCGCTTCCCCATGAGTACGTTCCTGGCCCGTTTACTCTAAAATCCGACTTCAAAGTCGATAACCCCTCATCGGTCCGGAGCCGATGCGAGCATGTGTTGATGTACATGTGCTCGATAAGGGAGAGCCATCTCGAGGCCGTGAAGAGGGACTGCAACTGGGGTCCCAAGGTCGTGGTGCAAATCCCTGCTCCCAAAGAGAGAATCACTACATATGTAGAGGGGTTCCTAAGTGTTTACACTTATCCCTTTACATTGGGTCCCCTCGACCCGGTAATCCTCGACTTCTGCAAAAGATATCAGGTCACCCTCGGCTAAATCCACCCCTCTTTATGGCGCATAGTAATAATGTTGCGCTTCTTTCTCTAACAATGCTGAGAGGCTGGAGTTTACTCTAAATCACCTCATGCGGTTGTACCGGCCTCGAATGTATCAAGGACTGATCAGGCTTCAACACCGAGCAACGAAGGCCTTATTCCCGATCATCGACGAGGATAAGGATCGAGGTTGGATGAGCCATTTTATATGTGTGAGGACCCGTGACATAATTCCGGAGGAGAAGATGCCTTTCCCTGAGGAGTGGAACCCCGACCGTAAGTGACCTTACAAGCTTTGTTCTTTGTACCTTCTTAGATTTTGCCTAATATTTCCTTTCGACATGTAGTGATTCCTTGGATCCCTCAAGCGGTGCCCGACCTCGAAGATTGGGTTCGGAAACTAGCTTCAACTTACACTCATGCCGAACGCGCATGACGTGATTTGGCAATGGGAAGATGGGAGTCCAAGAACCACGGTAAGGATCTCCTCTATCACACTCTGAAATAATTTTGTACTTTTTTCATCACTAATTTTCTTTCATGCAGGCCTGACAAAGGATGCCACTTTGAGGCCCTCGAGGGGTGAAGGAGAAATCAAGTCCCCGGTTTCGAAGCCGGAAAAGGACAAGAAGAGGAAAGGTGCCTCGCAGTCCGAGGATCTAAGCCAAGCCTTGAAGGGTGAGGCATAAAGTAATCGCTCTCACGGTGGAGTTGGACCAAATCCTGAGAGATGATGATGATGATGAAGAAGAAGAAGAGGAAAATGCTTCGGCATTGACGGTCCAACCCAGGAAAGCCGTCAAGGTCACCAAACCTTCCCAGCCGACAACGGCTGCTGCTGCAACCAAGCTTTGTGTCGAGGAGGGCGTCAAAAAAGAATCCGGGTATGGATCCCGAATCTCCAGAGGTCGAGATCATTTCTCGGCCATCTGTAACTACACCGGACGGGACTGGTTCTAAGACCCCGAAAATCAATCAGAGCGCCCCGAGGGACTTTCTCGGGGCCATGACAGCGGGTCACTTGCCTTATCTTCCAACTTTCTCTGAGGAGGCACTAAGTAAGGCTGTAATACGGGTCGGGCCCGGGCCAAACGGGTCGGGCTAAACGGGTTCGGGTTCTGGCGGGCTTGGGTCAGCCGGGCCTGGTCCAAATGGTCCCGAGCTAAACGGTCGTAATGGGTGGAACCGGCCCACTGTGGGCCCGGGCTAAGTAGGTCGGGCACACAGTCCTAAACGGGCCTCAACGATCCGGGCTATTTTTTAATTCAAGGAAATGCCTTATAATTTTTATTAATACGACATTTCAAAAAATGACAATATATTTCTTAGTCTTCCTCCTCCCAATGGAATGAGCACAACAAGGTACTAATACCACCATTAAAAGGAAAAAAAACTAATCAAGATGTGCCAAAATACAAGTTACATATTAATATACATATTATCTCTAACAAATTTCATAAATCCTTCAAGGTTCGGAGGAATTTCCGTTGGTGGTGGTGGAAAAGAAGCTTGTTCATCACCGCTTCTAGGCGAAGCAGTATCCTCCGCAAGTTTCGGTACTAGGCTAAACCTGAGTACCTACACTTGTCCCCTCTTGCCTAGCTTTCATTTGAAGTAATCTAGCTTTATCATTATGGTGTTTCATTATGTGTCTGGTCGAACTACCCGTACCGCAACGGTCTCCAGCAAATTTATGAGACATCAAGAGCCCACAAGTTTTACACTTAACCTTATTTTAGTCTCTTAGTTGAGTAAAAAAGTGCCAAACAAGAGATATTTCGGACCGTTTAGAAGGTTTTCTATTAAAAGTAGGGGTACTACAGGAGGATCATCTGGGGCATCATTTGGATTATTATCAGTTTGGTTAGCAACATGACTAGTAGGTGTATCATCTAAATCTGGTTGCGTTTCATCTAAATCAACATTTTCCTCATCATTTTCATCGATAGTTGGATTACCATAAAGAACATTCATATATTCATCATTTAATTGTGAACCTGGTGTAAGATCATGTATAAATTGGCTATCGATAAATTTAAAACAAGGGTTATCACTATTAAGAATAACAGGTGGAGGAGGACGGGTAACAGGTCTGGGTCGGGGAGCCGGGGGAGGAGTAGTAGCTTGACCACTAGATTCACTGATTTTAGATTTTCCCTTTCCCTTACCATCAAACATTTTTTTCAAAGTCAAGTCCATATTAATTATAAGGAAAAAAAAATTAAAAAAAACAAAACTATAATATTAAAACTTATTAGTTGGATCGAGTTTACCGAATTGACGAACAACTTCTTGAAAATTGTATAATTTTGAAGACTTGAATACTTCAATTCACCAACTTCACAATTTTTCACAAATTGTAATAATAAAGTAAGCAATTATAGAAGAAAATTAGAGAGAAATTGATGATTTTGTGAGTATAAATGAAAGAATGAGGGGGTATTTATAGTTGAGAATAGAGAAAAAGTGTAATTATAAAACGTTTGGGGTTAAAACAAAGTTTGGGGGCCGAATGGATATATTTAAGAATGCCAAACGACTAAATTAAAGGGCCAACGGCTAGATTTTAAAATTCTGACTGTTGGCCATTTTTTAAATTTTATATATATATATATCTTTTCTTTTTTTTTTAAAGAGTCGTTGGGCCTGTTTGGCCCGGTTGAACCGGCCCAACCCTCCTGCCGATCCAGGGCTCACGGTTCCAAACCAAAGGCCACCCCATATGGGCTCTGAGGCCCGCCAAGATCGGACCCGCCACGGGCCGGCTCGTTTATCCGACAAGCCCACATGGGTTGCGGGCTTGGGTCAGGCCTGGCCCACCTGCCAGCCTTAGTACTAAGGGAGGCTCGGGAGTTGAATACCCCCGATATTGGCAGAGTCTCTAGTGTAGGTGATCCCTTCCGGGATTGCTTTGCTGGGGTCGATGATGCCTCCGATATCAGCAATGCTCCGACTCTTTTGGAAGAGGCCCAACGTCTCATTTCTTGGGTAAGTATCAGTTATTGCAATTCTTTTCTTTACTCTTTCTTCTCCAAATCTGACTCGTATTTTCTTTCTTGTAGCCTCCGCTAAGTTTCTAGCTGACCTTTGCCAGTGTGAAACCAAACTCCAGAAGGTCTCTGAGGAGAGGAACGCTCTGAAGTCACTTTGTGGCCAAAAGGATGAAGCCATAAAGGACCTTCAAGCGGATCTGTCCATGGCTTGTGAAGAGGAGGTCGAACTATACAAGCACATAAACATCCTTTTGACAAAGTATCGACTCAACCTATCTGTGGAGGCTAATACTTCACTATCTCAGATGCAGCAGAAGATAGAAAGGATCGAGCTGCTTCGAGGAGAGGTCGATCAGGTCAAGGCCGATTGTGATTGGTGGAAAGAGAAGATAGATCACCTAGCTGCGGAAAAAGAGACTACCTCAGTCAAACTGTCATCAGTCGAGGTCCAACTTCGGGGCATCAAAGAGAAAAGCTCATCCCAGGCCAAGAGGGTTGAGGAAATCGAAGTAGGGATTGTTGAGGCCAAGGCGGAGATCGAGAAAACCAAGGTCATGGCAGACACGTCCATTGCCATGTACCGGGCCAATGCTGAGGTTTCTGAAATGCAGCTAAGGGAGGTTTCCGATCGGAAGCAATGGAATAACAACTTGGAAAAATGCCAATCCCGGAGGGAAACCCTCGAGGAAATCCACGCTCGAGGTTTTGACCTTTCCTAGGAGATAGCCCAAGTCAAGGTGCTCGAAGCCGAAGCCAGGCAGCTTGCCTCCTCCGATGGTGAAGACGATGATGAAGAAGGCATCCAAGGTGGATCTGACGAGGGTCCTAAAGGAGAATATGCTCCCGGAGAAGCTGATCCCGAAGGCGAGGTCGGCCTCAACCGCAGCTCGGACTTAGCTTCTTTTTTATTTTCTTTTTGTAAGACCTTGATCGGTCTCTTGTACATATCCTTCAATATATAAAAGAAAACATCTTTTCGAATGCCTTCATAGTTCTTATGTTCAAATATTCTCTATGCTTTTGCCTTGTGAAAATTTTGTTGTTGTAACTTCACTAATCGAGTGAGCATTAGCTCGAAATCATAGTAGAACAAACCCATAGGTTTTTAGTTAAGCGAGGGTAAGTCCCCGAGCTCAGAAATATGTTTGAGATTTTATCTCGGATGGCTTGATTGAAGCCATAACTGCATTATTTTTATAACGAAAAAGGGCCTGAATTGCCCCTCAACTATCAGATTTGGTCTAAAATTGCCTCCATCCACCTTTTGAGCTAAAAATAACCTTCCCGTTAATGTTTGGGATCACAACTGACCTTCTTACTAAAAGCACAGATATGGTTATTATTTGCTAACATCATATAACCCAATTGAGACATTGTGGAATAGGCTAAACCTCTCTTAATGTCTTTTTGAGCAAGAGCTAAAGTAGCTCCTAATAATACTGTTATTATTCCTATAACCGAGATCAAATACATTATGTAAGGTATAACTCTGAAAAGAGGAAGAAGCCGAGCTACAAGAAAAATTCCCGCCGCTACCATAGTAGCAGCATGTATAAGAGCCGAAATGGGAGTAGGCCCCTCCATGGCATCAGGTAACCATACATGAAGGGGGAATTGGGCGGATTTAGCAACTGCACCGGCAAATAAGAGAACAGCACATAAAGTATTTCAGGTGACGTGGCATTAAACTATTGGCTAATTTAAAACCCACCCAAATTATGTCCAACCCACCCATTATACCCGACCCATCACCCAAAGCCAGTCACCCAGAATGTATTTTGACAAAAGAAAAGCTATTAGTTTAAGCAAAAATCCCAAATAATAAAACTAGTACCAATTAAACTCCAGCTAATACTAGAATTCGTATTTGGATCATCCACCATTTCATATGTCTTCGTTAAGAAAGGAATAAAATCTGCAGATTTTTGTTATTTCAATTAGCTCTTTTTGTTGGTGAATGAAGGAAATGTGCATATTTTGGTTCAACTTGAATGATATTTTGTTATTTCTTCACCATCTTCATCATTAAAATAAAAGTCTTCTTCTTAATTTCCATGTGGGGTTTGGATTTTTGTAGAAAATTGGAAATGGTTTCTTGAACACTGAAATTTTTATGAGTGGGACGTGGGAATAGTGTATGGGCAGTAGTTGAGTTCTTGATTTCACTTGCTGTGTGTATCTTGTCATAGCCTTTTCCATGGTTTGTTTGAAGTTAAGTGTGTTGAATGGAGAAGAGGATTGTGTTTAGTGATAAAACTCTCCGTCCTTTCTATTTCCTTGAAAGCTTTGTAATATTTTTTGAAATGACTGGGTAAACTAGAGAATTGTATCTCTTCCATAGAAATCTGTTTTTAGTTTATTCTCCAAGTTTAGCAATGACGTTATCCATCTCCACAAACCCTCTGCAGTAAAACATTCATTGTGAAAACTATTAAGTTTAGAAACAAAATGCATTAATGGGATTTTTGCTTAAACTAATAGCCTTTCTTTTGTCAAAAATACATTCTGGGTGACTGACTTTAGGTGATGGGTCGGGTATGGGTGGGTTGGACATAATTTGGATGGGTTTTAAATTAGCCAATAGTTTAATGCCACGTCACTTAAAAATAATAACTAGATCTGGGCTGTTAGTAAGAAGGGAAGTTCTAAGCCCAAACATTAACTGTAAGGTTATTTTTATCTCAAAAAGTGGATGGGGGAAATTTTAGACCAAATCTGATAGTTGAGGGGAAATTCAGGCCCTTTTCCGTTTTTATAATTAAGTTCGAGTAAATTTTGAACTTAGAATAAAACAAACCCTTAGGTTTTTTATCAAGTAATGGGAAAGTTTCGAACTTTACAGTAACATACCCCTTAAGGTTTTATGGTGAATCTTCAAGCTATATTTGAGTCGACTTTGTTCCAGCTCGGAATAGTGGAACCCTTAGGTCCGAATTAAGTGAGAACAAGGTCTTGAACTCTAAATATATTGGTCCTTAGGCTCTTTAGATTGGGCCGATATGGCCTCTAAAAGATGGCTATTATTTTTCCTTTTCGGCTTAAAAGACTTAGTAAAATTTTCTTTATGCCTTAGCATGTATTTTATACCCATTGGGTTTTTTGAGGGTTCGATGTTGGTTGAAACCCTTTTGCTTTTTGTTCCTTAGAACATTTGTGTTAAGATGATTTGGTACCTCTTAAGGTTTTTCGAAGACTGATTTTATCGAAACCTTTTTGGTTGTCGAGGGCTGATTTATAAAAGCCCCATTTTGATTTTTGCCGAGAGTAGCTTTTTTTTAACCGGTATTTCATAAAATTTAAAGGCCTATTGTTATTTCGAAATTCGTACGTCTCCGAGCTGCGTTATTTTGGCCGTAGCCTTTAATTTGGCTGTAGCCTTCGGGTATGCCTCTTGGGCTTATTTCCCGATAACATTTCGAATTTGTTCGAGATGTTAGTGCGTTAATGATGAAAATACACTTCGTATGTGCCTAATGGAGTCTATTTCATGTGTAGGTGAATTGGAGATGGAAGCCGAGTTAAATGGATGCATAAACGTCGAAAATACGCTTAAGAATCGAAAAGGAGTGAACCGGGCTATAGCCGGGAGTTTGGGCTATAAAGCCTGGCCTAGCCAGGCGTTTGAGCCCTAACGCCAGGCCTGGCCAGACGTTAGCCAGGCATTTGCGCCCTAACGCCAGGCTTGGCCAGGCGTTAGCCAGGCGTTCGGCCTGTAACGCCTGGTCCCTAGTCCGGTCCAATCCGAATTTTGAAGGTTTTAAGTGTTTCCCGATTTGAATAGAAGTCTCCTACACGTTTAGGGTTTATCCCAAACATATAAATAGACCCAAAAATACAACTTTAGGGGACTTTTGTCATTAGAGAGAAGAGAAGCTTGTGGAATACTACTCAGCAAAGCAAAATATTAATTTTTACATCCTTTATTCATTACTCTGTAATTTATTTATACAAGTTATTTTGGATTTGATTATTATGAGCATGAGTAGCTAATTTCCATAATCTAGGGTTCTGGTGGAACCCGTTGGGGGATGAACTTATTGTGATATTAATATAGTTTGGTTGGTTGTTAATCTTTAATTGTTCAACTACGTTATTGTTGTAGTTAACTGAAAGGATCCTCAATTAGTTGTTTCTATTTATTATGTATCTACTTGAGAGAGATTGCATATTTAGGTAGTTGTTTGAACAACACCACTCCCAGAGTATAGACGAAAGTCATTACCGAGGGTCTAGAAGTTGGATTAGAAATAACGATACTTCGGGTGCAATCTAAAGTGAACTGTAATGCAATCTAGCTAGCGTAACTTGAGAGAGTGCGTCTAGTAAATTATCATAATTACTTGAGAGAGATTTATGGTAGATAGAGTGTTCATGATTAATAGAGACAACTAATCAAACTATAAGAAGTATCCAAGAAGGAATTTCACCAACGGGGGAAACCATAACCTTAGACCTTTATTATAATTGTTTACACCATATTGTTAGTTAATCGTTAGTTTATTAATTTTGTCAGTAGAAATAGTAAAACATCACCAATTGATATTCAAAAGTCTTGAGAAAATTGATTAAGTAAAGTTTTGTATTCTGACGGCTTGATTGATACGTAAATTCCCTGTGGGACCGACTCTGGGCGTAATACCCCGGATTATATTTGCAGCGCCCGTTTAGTCTTTCTATAAGACATAGTTGAGCGTGATCAAATAACAACGAAGAACAATAGTAAATCGTAATGAACATTAAGAGGAAATAGAGCAGCGTATATATTTCTTATCAGTGAATATGATGATCCCTTACAAATGAATGGGATCCCTCTTTATATAATAGAGGAATCATAAATAATGTACAATTCTAATAACGGAAAAAAATTCAACGATTGGCGTCAATAACCACTTGATTCGATCTATTCCGGGATTTCTGCCGAGATCCTAGGTCGGTTGCTAATATCTCGCCATTCTATTATTACACCTTACTCGAGGTTGATCATGTTCGGTCTCGATCTTCAACGAGCACTTTGATCTTCACGCTCCATACTCTGTCTTCGAGTTCGAGTCGGGTCCATTACGAGCTTACTCTCGAGGCGATTCCTAGTGCCCATATAATCGTACACAATTCACTTGGTTCCACGTACACGAACAGCACCCTATCATTGACCAGTTTTGAATTCACATATTTGTCCCAACTTTATCCTTTCCCTCCATCTATAAATACGGATTGCAGGAAGCAAAGGATCATATCATCAAACAGCTAAAAGAAGAAAGTAAAGATGTCTCCTTCATTGCCTACTACACTTCTTGCCTCTCTCTTTCTTTTCTGCCAATTATATTCTTCAATTACCCAAGTCCCAGTTGAAAAAACCTTCAAATACGTCGATGAAGGCCAATTTGGACATTCTAATATCGAATACGGAGCAAATTACCGTGGTATTTTTTTTATTTACACATATCCATTCTTGTTGTGTTTTTACAACACTACCCCTAATGCCTGGACACTAGCTATGCGCATGGGCAGCGTCCCTGCTAATTCTATCATGCGCTGGGTATGGGAAGCTAATAGGGGTAATCCTGTCAAAGAAAATGCAACTTTCGCTTTAGGAACAGATGGAAATCTTGTTTTGGCATATGCTGATGGTCATATTGCTTGGCAAACAAACACAGCCAATAAGGGAGTCACTGGTTTCAAGATATTACCAAATGGCAACTTTGTCCTTCATAACTCTTAAGGGAAAATTCATTTGGCAGAGTTTATCCCACCGACACACTATTGGTGGGTCCGAATAAGCTCGTGAGCCGGGCCTCAACAGGCCTTACAGCTTGGTCATAAAACCGAAATTGTTCGATATCTATAAAACCAAGCTTGTGTAAAATTAGCTTGGTTTGATCTCGAAAATAGCAGTTTGGAATCAGTAAAACTGAATAGCGGAAATCAAAGATTGAAGTTGGACTACATAGTGACCAAATCAAAAACGAGAAGTTCTCATGTTATGGCCTTTACTAAATATAACACCACTTTGTCATACCTTCGGCTAGAAATAGATGGAAACCTCAAGGCCTACATTTTCACCGGTGACGAACAAGACGATAGATACTTTTGGCATGAAACTTATAAAATGCTTTAAGAAAACGCCTTTTCATATTCGAATTAAAAGAGGACCTTGGCATTGCAGTAATCTTTATGAGTTATGGACTTATGGAACCATAGATCAGACTAGTGCTTTCAATAGATTTGTACTAGTACTTTCAATATCTTGCTTTTTTGTTCTTCTGTTTTTACATTTTTTGGGCTGAAGGGTGTATTTTATGTAATGTTTATATTTTCTTTCGAATAAAGTATGTACTTTATACTGTTTTCCTTTTAAGATGCTATTTCAACTGTGATGACTCGGTGACTTGTTAATTTTCTTCTTCTTACTGCTCTCAAGAATTCAAAATGTTCTACTAATGGTGTTATAAGGGGCATAAGTCCATAACTCATAAAGATTACAACAATGCCAAGGTCCTCTTTTTTATTACGGTTTTCTGTCTGTTTCTGACTTAACTGATGATGAACAGAAAGCTTACCAAAAATGGGTTAAGGCTGATGAGATGACGCGGTGTTACATTCTGGTATCTATGTCGAATGTTCTGCAACATCAACATCAGGCTATGGAGTCTGTTTATGATATCTGGAAAATCTCAAGAGATGTTTGGAGATCAGAATCGTGCGGCTAAACAGACTGCCATGAAAGCTCTTCTGAATACCAAAATGGTTGAAGGTCCATCCGTTAGGGACCATGTTCTGAAGATTATTAGTCTTCTAAATGAAATGGAGGTCCTTGGAGCTAACAATGATAAGGATACGCAAGTTGAGATGATCATGCAAAGTCTTCCCGATAGTTTTCAGTAGTTTCGCCTGAATTATAATATGAACAAAATGGATTCGTCACTTGCGAAATTGCTGAATGAGATGCAGTCGACAAAGACTATTATCAAGAAACAAGCTCCTCCTGTGGCACTGAATTTTGAGATTGATTCTTCTTCTAAGCTGAGAGGCGGGCATAAGAAGAGAAAGACTCAAAAACCCTCTGTTGCAGGTGCAACTACTGGTGTGAAAAAGTCTAAGGGCAAGTGTTATCACCGCAGGAAACCTGAGCATCATAAGAAGAAATGCCTGGCTTATCTGGACAAGCTAAATAATAAACCAAGTGATTTACATCTACTTGTCGTTGAAACTTTTTTAGCGGTTGTTTCTACCATGTCATGGTGGCACGACCCAAATCTCAATATAAGTCGTGATGGAGCCCAACTTCGCCGTTAGGCAAGCCGATGGTGAACTACCAACTTAATTATTCCTTTTATCATTTTCAAAATTGTGAATTTTTATCATATAGAGAATTGAGCGCATTGAAATAATTGAAACTTACAATTTAAGTGGAAATAATAATAAAAGTATTTCATGCTAAGTAAAACCACAAATAAATTTTAGAACATCCCAAAATTCGGTGTCACAAGTGCATGAATATCTACTAGGAAGTACAATAACAATACAACATCTGTCTGGAATATAAGATTGACGGGATAACGTAAATAAAACTTTGTATGCTGCGAGTCGTCACATGGAATGCAGCTCACCATAAAATCTTCTCAGCATCTGCGCCTACGTGCTCAAATGACCACTGAATGAACATGTTAGATCCTGCACATATAGTACATAAGTGTAGTATGAGTACGTAAATCAACGCGTACCCAGTAAGTACCTTATCAAGTATTTTGCACGATTCTACCGAGACGAGCGGCCTGATCCCATAAGAGTGTTTCATAGAACTGCCAAGGCGAACGGCCCGATCCCATGAGAGTATTTTATAGAACTGTCCAGACGAACGACTCGATCCAATAAGAGTGTTAAAATATCCACCTCGACCCGATCCTATAAGAGTGTGTTACAATATTCTGCCGAAGCGAGCGACCTGATCCCATAAGAGTGTGTTACAATATCCCACCAAGGCGAGCGGCCTGATCCCATGAGAGTGTGTTACAATATCCTGCCGAGGAGAACCGCCCGATCCCATAAGATTATGAAGCATTTACGGGTCTTTAACCCCACTCATGAATATACGTATGAGTTATGAAATTCAAGAAAACTTTCCGATAAATACGTACAATACGAGAGAAATCCTTAAGGGAGGTACAATTTCTACGGCTAATAAAGTAGCTATTCAAATGTCTAAAATAGCGAGTCATTACTCTATGCGAGTCTAGTATCAGTTCATAATGCGAATTAAAGCAATTAAACAAGCAATAATAACTCAAATAGTAAAATTAAAGCATGACTTATGTCTAAGCCTACCCGGACATAATCAGAAATTCTAGCATTCGCACGGACACTCGTCATTTCATAAGTGTGTAGCTTCCACAACATGTGGCACACAATCAATGTAACACCTATGCGGTAATTTTCCCCTCACAAGGTTAGACAGGAGACTTACCTTGCTCCGAAGTTCCATAATTGGCTCCATCACCTTTCTATCACCTTAAACCAATGACCATTGATCCGAAAGTAATCAAACAATCATGAAAATCAATAAAAATATACTCCAGCACTCATAATTAATCGATTTATAACAATTCCCAACTTTGCTAAAAAATTCAACAAAGTCAACCCCCAGGCCCACGTGCCCCGATTCAAAAACGTTTTGAAGATAAACATTACTCGTAACACTATGAACTCAAATATATAATTTATTTCTAATTTCATGCCCAATTTCATAGTCAAAATCCAGAAATAGCAAATTTTAGGTTTTCTTCCAAATCTCACAATTTCTACAAAATTCTATCTATAATCCATGTATTTATCTTACAAGTATAAGTAACTTACCTAATGATATATGGAAAAAATTATCTTCAAGAATCGCCCCAAATCTCCCCACATGTTCTCCAAGAACTTAAAAGTGAAGAAAATGAGCTCAAAATCCCGAAATTAGATATTTAATACACCAGTCAGGCCTCCTCCTTCACAGTCATGGTCATTACCATGTGGTCGCGGTTAACAAAAGTTCCATCATCGTTTCCTTCATCGCGATCGCAGTCAAAATCATGCTATCGCGCTGTACAAATTTTATTTTCTTCTTCACAGACACCCTTCAGTATAAAGGCCATAACTTTTTGTACAAATTTTCAAATGACAAATGGTATAGTTTTTTGAAAACTAGATTCAAAGGAATACAATTTTCATTATTTGGATCTCCAAACTCCTTATATATTGCAAGATATAAGCTCCCTAAGTCAGACCACTGTCAGCAAAAATTCCTTGTATGCGATCACGACTTTTCCTTCCGCGATCGCGTTCCAAAAGGCTTGGATTGCACTTTACTCTTTGTGATCGAGGCCCAAACCTCCGCAATCGCATAGCACATCTCTGACACCAGTTATCAGCAGTTCCAAAAAGCCTAAAGTGGTCCGAAACTATCTCAAAACTCACGCGAGGTCCGAGAAACCTTGTTCAATCATTCTAACAAGTTTATATACACTATGTAAACTTGTCCGAAGGATCGGAACACAAATTACAACATCAAAACCAAGAATTAAGGATCAAACTCAATCTTTTAAACTCTCTTAGCTTTCAAACCTTCATCCTTCGTCCAACGCATCCGAATCACACGTAAACATTTCGGAATGACGCCAAATGTTTTGTACAAGTCACGAATCACAATACGAACCTATTCCAAGGCTCGGAATCCCAAACGGACATCATTATCACCAAAGTCTACTTCAACTCAAATCAGGAAATTCTAAAACTTTCAAAATGCCAACTTTCCACATTCAATGCCAAAATGCTCCCGGACCATCCAATACTTAACCTGAACATACGTACAAGTCTAAAATCATCATATGAATCTATTGGAACCTTCAAATCTCTATTTCGAGGTCGTTTACTCAAAAGTCAAACCTTGGTCAACTCTTTCAACTTAAAACTTCTGAATTGAGAATTTTCCTTTTAAATCAACTCCGAACTTCCGAAAGCTCAAATCCGACTATATGTACAAGTCATAATACATGAAGTGAAGCTACTCAAAGCCAAAAACCACTGAACTATGTGTTAGAGCTCAAAACGTCTGGTTGGATCGTTACACATGGTATGTAGATTCGGGAGCCACTAATCATGTCTGCACTTATTTGCAGGTGTTTCAGGTAACACGACGGCTAAGTACAGGAGAAATCAATGTTTATCAAGCAGATGGTTCAGTAGCCCCAACTTTAGCATTAAGAAATATCACTATTTCGTTTGGTAATAATAGAGTATTAACTTTAAAGAACACATTATATGTACCTTCGGTTAGAAGGAATTTAATTTTGGTTTCTAGCGCCATGAGAGATGGTTATGACATTAATTTTCATGATATTGATAAATGTGTTATTAGTCATAATAAATGGTATCTCTCTTCGGCTATATTGTTTAATGGTTTTTTATTGTTGATTCTATTCCTAAACGGTTACATCCTAAAGAACTGAATTATGTTGATTTACCAAATAAGAGAAAACGTTCTTATGAATTGAGTGAAACATATTTATGGCACTTGCGCTTGGGTCATATAAATCTGAACAGAATTTCAAGGTTGGTTAAGGATGGATCTTTAAGTTCATTAAAAGTGGAGGCACTACCAACATGTGAATCTTATTTAGAAGGAAAAATGACAAAATGGAATTTCTCCTCAAAAGGAAATCAAGCAAGTGATAAATTAGAGTTAATTCATTCTGATGTGTGTGGTCCAATGAATGTCCAAGCAAGAGGTGGTTTTGAGTATTTTGTGACTTACACATATGATTACTCAAAGTATGGATATATTTATTTGTTGCGTCAAAAGTCTGAATATTTTGAAAAGTTCAAAGAATTTAAGACAGGGACTGAAAAGAGACATAACAAATATATCAAGATACTACGATCTGATTGTGGTGGGGAGTACATCTTTGTGGAATTTATTAGTTACTTATCAGAATGTGGAATTACCTCTTAATTATCTGCACCTGGAACAACACAATAAAATGGTGTAGCTGAAAGAAGAAATATGACTCTTATGGAAATGGTTAGATCAATGATGAGTTATTCTAGTTTGCCTCCGTCTTTTTGGGGACAGGAGTTAGAAACAACAAATTACGTTCTGAATTTAGTTCCTTCAATGTCAATACATTTGACCCCTACAGAATTGTGGACTGGGCGCAAGCCTAGTCTGTGGCATATTTGAGTTTGGGGTTGTTCGACACATGTGCTAAAAAGGAAAACAAATAAATTGGAGGCGAGAATGGATGTATGTGTGTTTGTGGGTTATCCAAAAGGGACGAAAGGTGATTTATTCTATTGTCTTAAAAAAAGAAAGTAATTGTTAGCACAAATGCCAAGTTTCTTGAAGAGGACTATATGATGAACCATATTTCTAGAAGTAAACTTATTTTACAGGAACTTAGCAAAGGAATGGAAACTCAGTCATCTGAAAAACAAAACGACCAGATGCAAACCCCGGAAGTCAATTTTGACATGTCATTGCATTTTAGTAGTGGGAGAAACGTCAATAGACTTGATGTCCCGCAAGAACAAGTACCCGAAGTTATATTGCCACAATGTATTGGGAGTATGTTGAGGAAACTCCACAATAGGATGAAGTCATTGATATCCCTGTGGATAGCATGGAGACTCAGGTTCCTGATAATGATGTGGTTCAACCACAAGATTGTAATGGTGTAATTGCAAGTGAGATAGTGCATAGTCGTAGTGGGAGAGAAATAAGATAGCCAGTTCGTTATACGCTCTTGGGAGAATCATATGATAGGATCCTTGAGGAGCCAACTACCGAACCTGTCAATTACGACCAAGCACTACATGATAAAGATTCTGATAAGTGGGCCGCTGATATTAAATCGGAGATGGACTCTAATCAAGTCTGGGATCTTGTAGAACCACCTAATGGGGTTAAACCCATTAGATGCAAGTGGATATATAAGAAAAAGAGAGGTGTAGATGGAAAAGTGAAAACTTTTAAAGCAAGGCTTATAACGAAAACGTTTACTTAGAAAGAAGGGATCGATTATAAGGAAACCTTCTCGCCGATAGCCATGCTTAAGTCTATTAGGATTATCTTATCCATTGATGCTCATTATGATTATGATATTTGGCAAATGAATGTCAAGACATCTTTCCTTAAAGGAAGTCTTGATGAGTGCATCTATATGATGCAACCAGACGGTTTCGCGAAAAACGGCAAGGAAAATATGTTGTGTAAGCTTAAAAGGTCCATTTATGGACTAAAACAAGCATCTAGGTCATGGAACACTTGTTTTGATAAGGCTATTAAAACTTTTGGTTTTGATCAATGTCTTAACGAGTCTTGTGTATACAAGAAGCGGGATGGGGACAAAGTGACATTTTTAATCTTTTATGTAGATGACATATTGCTCATAGGAAATAATGTGGGCATGTTGGGTTCAGTTAAGAAGTGGTTGTCCGCACACTTCGATATGAAAGATTTGGGAGAAGCGGATCATATCCTTGGGATCAAGATCTTGCGAGATCACAAGAAAAAGATATTATGCTTATCCCGGGCTCTTTATATCGATACAATACTCTCCAGGTTTAGCATGCATGATTCCAAGCTCCCTTTCAGGCATGGAATTTCTCTATCTAAAGATCAGTCTCCCAAAACTTATGAAGAGATAGTAAAGATGAAGGTGGTCCCCTATACATCTGTCGTGGGGAGTCTGATGTATATATGCCACGTTATGCACTAGACCTGATATCTGCTTTGCCGTGGGCGTTGTTAGCAGATTTCAGCCTAATCCTGCGAGAGAGCAATGGACTGCGGTTAAGCATATAATCAAGTACCTGAAAAGGAATATGGATTGTATGCTCGTCTACCATTTGGATGACCTTGTGCTTATTGCGTACCCTGATTCGGATTTCCAATTAGATAGAGATTCTAAAAAGTCTACCTCAGGAAATGTGTTTACTCTGGGAGGTGGAGCCATAAGTTGGAGGAACATCAAACAAACTTGTGTTGCTAATTCCACCATGGAAGCCGAATATGTGGCAGCCTTTGAGGCAGCCAAAGAGGCGGTTTGGCTCCGGAACTTCCTAAGAGAGTTGGGTGTGGTTCCATCAATTCAAGCACCAATGACACTTTATTGTGATAATGTGGTGCGATTGCAATTCGAAGGAGTCATGAAGCCATAAAAAGCAAATCACATTGAGCGTACATATCATTTAATTCGCGAGATAGTGCAAAGAAGGGATGTGGTAGTCACCAAGATTGCGTCAGAGAACAACAACTTGGCGGACCCGTTTACTAAGAGATTGCGACAGAAGACTTTTGATATGCATGTAGATGGAATGTGCGTTAGAATTATAAATACATGGTTATGAGCTAAGTGGAATATCGTTAGGATATACGATAAACCATGCGTATTGTTATAGTATTCTTTATGGAATAATTATTTATTTATTCAATTCAATAAATTTTTATTTTAAATAGATCACGTATTTGTCTATGTGCCATTTGCTTACATAGTAGATAATTTAGTGTATAGAGTTTAGCTTATACACGGAAGATTAAATCATCATTTCTTATAAGTCATAAAGTTTATGTTCACAATCTAATGATGGAATTGGACAAACCATTGGAATAGTTGTAGCAAAAGATTAAATATATTTTATCTTGATTATGGGAATGGTTTAATTCTGATTTCTTGTGCTAGTACATTTTGTATGTATTGAACGGATCAAGTAGAGACACGTATTTTATACTGACTTAATAAAATAATTTTATCTAGTCCATTTAATGTAGTTATACTCTTAATTTTGATATAATTATTATTAGTTGTGTGTGTCATTTGTTGTTTTGATTTATTAAAAGGTGAGTTCTTTCGTGGGTCAATAAGCCTGGTAAATTGTACAATGATGATATACATTAGCGAAGTAATAATTAGTTGATAGAATCCATGTCTCGGCTTTTGAGATTGATGATACTCCTTTATGAAAGCTTATAAGTTTTCATGCGTAAACCCAGCCGGTGGATTTTGTATCCATCATATGAAATAGGATAAGCAAAAATCTAAAGGAAGTAATCAATAAATTAAATTGTCAGTAATTTAATTTGATTGATTAATATTTGAATCTTACCATGAGGAGTTAAATAAGGTTTTATGAAAGAATTTCGAAATTGAACTAAGGAGTGTAATTACGAATTTTTAGTGAAATAATTCGTAATTTCTTATGGTAGAAATTAATATCGAAATTAATTCCATAATAGGAGCCTTGTCAATTAAATTTTACGGTCCCTGTTGTGCCTAAATAATAGGAAATAAAGAAAAATTTTCTTTAGGGAAAATGAAAACCTACAGGTTTTGGAAAAGGATTTTACCCTAAAAAACATGGCTATATACATCATATAGGGCTGACCTTTTTTTTTTTGCTCTCGTTTTCCTTGGAATGTCGTTCACCCGAAATTTTTTCTTTCCGGATATTATTTGAATAACACAGTAGAAGATTGTGTAACGTTTTGCTGAGGTCGCAGTTTTACTACTCTGGAACTGAAGAACGAAATCAATCTGTTTCGTTCACGCTTAAAGAGGTAACTCATATAATCTTCATATATACTAATTATTTAATTTATACGTGAATATAATACTGAAATTGTTTCCACTATGATATACAATCCAACGCCAGCATCCCAACAAAAAAAGGAGAAACTATTTATGATTGTAACTAGCCTGTATGAGGAAGTTAACGAATTTCTCTTTCTAGAAAGCAGCTTCGCATTTCTCTTTCTAGAAAGCAGCTTCGGTTGATGAGCTTTTAACATTTAATTCAATTCATATTATTTTCCTTCTTCATAAATAAAAGAAAGTAGAAAAAGAAATTGCGTTCCACTGGCAGTCCCAACTCTTTGATACAGGACTAGACCATTGAATGACGAAATAGCTGTCTTCAGCAACTTGGCATAGGGGTGGACATATATCGGTCAGAACATAAGAAATCGATCGAATCAAAAATATTTTTATTTTGATTTCGGTTATTCAGTCTTTTCGGCCAAATTCAATTTTAAAATTTAAAATTTTAGTTATTTGGTTCGGTTGTCGATTATTGATTTATTTATTTTGATTAACCAAAAAATTGAATTATTAACAAATGAATTCTTTAAGCTATATATACGCTAAGCCCATAGGTAATAATATTAGGCTCAATTTTTAGCGAATGAATTGGACATCTTAGAGGGTGTTTGGATTGACTTTTAAGCTGGTCAAATCAGCTTTTAAGTTCTTTCTAGCTTTTTTCAGTGTTTGACAAAATAAAGAAGTGCTTAAAATAAGTTAAAAACTGCTTAAAACAAGCCAAAAATAAGAAGCTAGGCAATCCCAACTTATTGTTTTTTGACTTAAAAGTTATTTCTGCTGAAAAATCATTTTTTTAAGCCAATCTAGATGGGCTCTTAGTTGGACAATAATATCAGATTTTTACAACAAAAAAACTAATAACATTTTCTCTATTTCTCATTCTTGAGAGAAACAAAGGATCAACCGCCCCTCGCCTTTGTAAATCCACTCAAGCTCTCATTTCTTAAGAGATGGCCACTGCCGCTTTACCTTACCGTCGATCGGCTATCGGCGATTTAGTAAGCTGTGTATTTGGTTGATGTTCCAGTGATTAGTGTCGCTGAACCAACGCTTCTTAACGTTGATGTAGTCTGGTTGTTCTTGTTGTTTTCACGTCGGAAAAGACGCAGATCTCGCCGGAAGTGACCTTTTCTATTGAATCTTTGTGACCTACTGTTCTTTGTTATTATGTTACGACTTTTCCGGTGACTTTTGCTAAAACTTGCAGAACTTCGGCACCCCTGTTGTTTATTTAGATTTATGATTTATCACATTCAAGCAACACAAGAAGTACGAAATTTTGCAAAAACTAACAAATTCGCCAATCCAATTATTACATAGAAAGAGTCCAATATGATAATGTTCGAATCGAAAATAGATTCGAAATAAACCGATCTGAAATTGAAAAATCGAACTGAACCGAACTTATTTCAATTCGATTTCTTATTTTTAATATCTTATTTTTTTAAATCATTATCTTTCTGTTCTTGAAAAGTTAAACGCTAAAAGCCATGGTTATGGCTTTCTTTTCTGAACAAGGGCGAAGTTACAGTAGGAGGTATGAGATCAGGCAGACCCAATGACTTCTTACAATTGTATCGAAAAATATATTAGTTTCTTCTTCGGGTCAGGGGCAGAGTTACAGTACGAGGGGTGAGATCGGACAAACCTAGCGACTTTTTTCCGGAACTTGTATTTGTGTTAAAAAATATTTAAAAAAAATACAGCCCGATATACTAAGTTCACGTTATGCGCTGGGTCGGGGAAGGGTCGGACCACAAGGGTCTATTGTACGTAGTTTACCCTATATTTCTATAAAAGGCTATTTCTACAATTTGAACCCGTGATCTCTTTAGTCACATGACAATAACTTTACCGGTTAGACTCAGGTCCCTTCTTTATTAAAAAATATACTGAATAAAAATAAATATACTCCATTATATACTCGTGGTGTGTTTCATTTCTCAGTCTTATTTCTATTTATTGGAGTGTTAGAATTAGAAAATGATTGTGTTCTAACTCTACCACTACTACTTGATTTTGGCCTAGAGATAGTCGACCAACCTTTTTATATCTAACGGTAGATGACTTTTTAATTTGTCGTTGGTGATTAACGGTGGTAAAATGATTTAAAAAAAATAGTTATTTATCTATATTATCATTAAAAAATAGTTGGATAATAAACTTTTAAAAAACGGATCAAATATGGATAATAACTATATTATCCATTTAGAAAATGGATAACTAATGAGTTTAACTTTACATTTGTAAAGTCTTAAATTAAAGGTTCCTCAAGGTTGAGATATTAGGAATTGTCCAAAAGTGATCATATTCAAGAAGTTATGGATAATATGAATATCCATATTATACGCTGATTAACCCATTTTTTATCCGTATTAAATATGAGTCGGGTCTGATAATTTGTCCGTTTTTACATTACCCATTTTTTACTCGTCCATATCTGACCCGATCCTCCTGCTTGCCACCCCGATTGGTGAAAATGATCTTGTATAAATGGTTAAGGTTATCGGTATGTTTGGTATTTTTCGGAAAATATTTTTCAATTTTTTCATGGTTGGTTGACTTAAATGTTTTGGGAAACATTTTCATTATGAACTCATTTTCCAAAACTCCTTCTCAACCTTCCTCACTCTCACCAACCCACTCCACCCCATCTCTCCAAAAAGGCTTTTTTTTTTTTCTTCAAATTTCAGTTTTTCCGTTACCATCCACCCTACTACTCTTCCACCCCACCCACCTCTCCCCCCAGAAAAAATATTTTTTTAATATATTTTTCAATTTTAGTTTTTTTATTTTTCAGTTTAAAGGTTCAAAATTTTACAAGTTCCAAAGTTATGAGGTCGGAAGTTTATGTGTTTGGAAGTTTACGGGTTTAGAAATTACAAAGTTTACGGGTTCGAAATTTCACGGTTTGGAAAGTTTAGCGATTTGGAAGTTTATGAAATTTGTGAGTTCGGAAGGTTGTTGGTTCGAAAGTTTATGGCTTCATGTTTATTATATCTAAATTATTTATGAATACTCTTGAGAAATCATTTTTCTTAATTTGCGTACCAAACACCGGAAAATGAATAAAATTACTACTTATTTTTCAAGCAAGCATTTTTCACGTAAAACATTTTCCGTTATACCAAACACACCATTGGCGAGTGTCAAAATGAAGACACTAAACTAGGAGAACTATCTCTACCAGCAGATGCGCTAATAATCTTTTACCTGTGATCTTATTGCATCATGATGAAGAAATATGGGGTGAAAATGCAAAAGAATTCAGCTCCGAGAGATTCAGAGGAGGAGTTTCAAGTGCAACAAAGGGTCAACTCACATATTTTCCATTTGGCTGGGGTCTCAAATATGCATTTATCGAAACTGTTGTCATGGATAGCTTTGGTTATGATGCTACAACGTTTTTTCTTCGAAGAATCCGAATTTTTGCGACTTATCAACTGTAATTACGAGCAGATGACGTAATCCTTGACCTCTTATTTTCAGCATATATATGTACTGTGGCGAACATACAACAAAAGAGTGACGACCCTTTTATTCGGAATATAACAAAGAAAGTGATTCTTTTGAAGTGAAGCAAATAATCCAAGGGATATTCACATGCATATAATATAATCCAGCCAATCATTCTTAGAATTGGAACTCATAATTTTCCCATTTATAATTGTATAGCGTAGGCTACTCACCGTTGGATCACTTTTAACCCGTTTTAGGGCCCAAAATCCGAAAGGGAAATCTACGCTGTAAAGCCGTCCTCCAGAGTAATAGTAAAAAAATGTATATTCTTATGTATTAATAAATTTTATACATAATTAATAATACACATATTTTATACATAGTCAATATATATCTTTTACACATTTTACTAGCAGTAATTATTTTTGAGCGAGCGTCCGAATGTGTTAAAAGCCCAAAAGAAAATTACAATATCTAGTTATTAAGGAGCATCAAAATATGAAAAAAAAAATATAAAAACACGAAGAAAATAAGGGGAGCATATATTATACTCCATAAACAAAAAATAAATTTTTTATCTTAGCTAAACAGTGTAATTTTCCGACAAAAGAGTGTCAATTAATAACTCATAGCATATGGTGGCTCCGCCGTTGCTCTCCATCTTATACACATGCCGCTAGTTCTATTTTAACTACTAAACCTCAGCATGGTGTGTATAAGTCAAAATCAAATTGACATTAAGTCGCGCAGAGATGGTTGTTATGAATGATTTATAAACCATCATGAAAACATACGGCGGTACGACGGACCCTGAGGATCATGTGACCCACTATGTCACCGCAGTAAAAAGCAACGACCTCGCCAAAGAACAAGTGTCTTCCATATTGCTGAAGAAATTTGGTGAAACCCTCACCGGGGGAGCCCTAACTTGGTACTCACAGCTACCGACACGCTCCATAGAGACGTTCGAGGAAATAACCGACAAGTTTGTCGTTGCCCATGTCAGGGCTAAGAAAGCAGAGGCGAGGGTGAATGACATATTTATCATTAAACAGTCGCCTGATGAAGGAAAAAGAGATTTCCTCCCCCGATTCAACCGTGTGAGGATGACCTTACCAAATGTATTAGAAGGAATGGCAGTAGCAGCTTTCCAGAACGGGTTAAACATGAGTGATTCGAGGGAGACCAGAAAATTATTGAGCCGACTCATGAAATATTCCCCGACCACTTGGGACGAGATACATAGCGCCTACTGCGCCGAAGTACGATCTGACTAAGACGACCTCAACGGACCAACTCAACGGTTAACTCAGTCCAAATGGAATCCAGGAAAGACCGGAGAAATGACAACAGAAGGGACCATGCAGGCCCACGCCCCAACCGTGAAAGGCATCAACCATATGTCAGAGCCGTCGTCATACCGCCTTCCCGTCACGGTGACGGCCCATCTAGGCCAAGAACAAGAACTCACCGAAACGAAAGAGGTATGCCACCACTATTATCAGCTCACAATTTCTGTGTTTCTCCCTCAGAAATAGTATACTCCCTGGAGAAGCTCGGCCCAAAAGTGAAATGGGCGCAGAAGATGAGGTCCTACCCAAACACCAGAAAGTCAAACAACCTATGCGAATTCCACCAGGAATGGGGCCACAAAACAGAGAACTGCATCGCTCTAAGTCAAGAGGTCATAAACATGCTTCACCAAGGACATCTGAAATAACTTTTGAGTGACCGAGGAAGGGAAAACTTTGCTCGAGGACGCGAACAGCATCAGGGTCCACCAAAATTGCCCTCCCCATCTCGAACCATCCAAGTGATCATCGGAGGAGGTGACGACGCGTCAATTAAAAGCGTAAAATTCACAACCACCCTGATGTTTTATACTTCAATACCACACAAGAGGGGGATGATTTGTGTGGTATCCAATTTTTCGCATGCACAGATTATAGAAGGACCTGGTTCTTTTATGTATTCCTACTACTACTGTTGCGGAATAATAAGTACAGAAATTAAAGAACACAAGATTTTTACGTGGAAAACACCTGGCTCAAAAGGTGAAAAAACCACGACCTACTTGCTAATAGGATTTTCCCAAAACTCTTTACTAAATCAGTGAGCCAAAACTGCATTTACAAAAATACTTTTGTAAACCTAGGACTACCTCTAATCCCTTGTGGCAAACCAGACTCTAACTGTGTGCGACAACTTCAAGTTAACTCTAACTGGAAAACACAAAGTACCTATAACAAATGCTTCTAGATAAAAATGAAAGATACAAGATAAAACCACCTACTATAAATGAACTAGACTAAAAGACAGACACTTAGAACTGATTCTTCTAGCTGGTTCAAGTAGCTTCAGGTTTTCACACTTAAATCTCACACGAACTGCTTGCAAAATTGCCTTGCTATTTTTTCTCAAATCACGTTTAACTTTTGCTTTTGTGCGTACCTTACAATAAGAACATTCTGCAATATATAGGATTAATAGATAAAGAATTAACTAGAGTTATAATGCTACTCTTCCTTGGTGGAAGAGTTCTAATCAATCTCAACTCCTAAATCCCTCCTTATCTTGGATATTTTTCTTACTGAATAAAGAGTCCTTCTCCTTATCATTTTTGCAATCTTTTCGATCAGGAGATATCTTATTCTGCCCGAATACGCTTATCTCTTGCATGTGCATCTCATGTGCCTTCATTTTGCCTGTGTCTATGTCTACCAGTGACGGACCTAGTTCATTTCTGAGTTCCTTTGTCAATCTTCAAAGCTATTCTATTCCTTGGGCCGAAAAATTCCCCATTTTTGATGATGACAAACTTTGTGCGTCCATAAGCTTAGACATGTATCAACTTAATCCGACGTTGACACATATTAGAGTATTAAGTAGTTATCATGAAGAACCAGGTTCATTAGGTTATAAATATCACTATTCAGAGAACAACCATTTTCTCCTCTTTTGGCATCATCGAAAAGTTGCAAAAAGATGTGTCAATCCCAGATAGTTAAAAATCACTCATGGCCACTTGGGCAACTGCAAATGCATTCATGGATTAATCATCAATAATCAACTAAGAATTCAAACCATCAAAGAAATAGAGACAATGAATAAGAACAAAAGTCGCAAACTTCATTGATAGAGAATATGATTCTGCCACAATCCACAAAATGAAACAAGAACAGTTAAAAACATGAGCAACAAAAACAATCCCGAATCTGGGTCACTGAAAGTTCTAGGCAGGCTAGGCAATTAAGGCTTGGAAGAATTGGGGGCTTGGTTTTTTGTTTGGAGAATGTGCAATATGTCTTGAAGAATTCCCTCATTCTTCTCCCTTTCCTTTGTAAGCTCAGCTCTGAGAGCACCTCTCTCAAATTCAACCTCATCCAAACGAGTCTTCAGCCTTGCTATCTCTGCATCCTTTGCCCCACTCTCTTGCACTAGGGATCTGACCTTGCTGTTAATAGGTGTCTTTCTAGATGAACCAGGTTCATTTGGAGTGGCATGTATCTCATAATGACAAGCAAGAAGAGTATTGATACCAAAATGGTCTTTGCTTATGGCCATCTCCGACTTCTTTAGTGGCACCTTGTCATGAAAGTAGTGAGAATGAAGCCATAAGGATGGCATGAGATTTGGAGCCGTTGACAACCCTGTCCAAAAGCTGAATCATAAACCCATGCCAGTTAATTTGCCTCCCACTATCCAGGCATTCCATCAAGACCAAGTCCATGTAGTTTGCAATATGTCTCCTTTCCTGTCTGGGCAACACGCACTTGTTGATGAATTCAAATAACACCTTGTGGGGTGGCTTCATTTCACTCTTATAAACTGCCTTGGGCACAATTTCTGCTTCCTTGTCACAAAATTTCCTAGTGATAACCAGGGCAGTTGGAAGAGGGTCCAGACTTGGCCATTTCTACCTTGTATAGTCATCATAACTAAGGGTGGCAGGTGGGCCGGGCCCGACCCGGGACCGAGCCGAGCCCGCGGGCTATACGGGCTAGCGAGCTAAAAGGGCCGGCCCGTGGAAGGGTCCGGGCTTGGGGGGCTTTAGGCCCGTGGGGGGCTGGTTCTAAGTGTTGGACCTGTGAGCCTGGGCCCAACGGTAAAAATTCAAAAAAAATAAAAATTAAGAAAAATGGCCAACGGCCAGATTTTTAAAATCTAGCCGTTGGAGCCTCAAAAGAGCCGTTTGGCATGTTTAAAAATTACCCATTTTGCCCCCAAACTTTGTTTTAGCCCCAAACTTTTTATAATTACACTTTTTTCCTTTTTTCAACTATAAATACCCCCTCATTCTTTCATTTTTACTCACAAAATTATCAATCTCTCTCTAATTTTCTTCTACTATTGCTTACTTTATTATTGCAAATTGTGAAAAATTGTGAAGTTGGTGAATTGAAGTCTTCAAGTCTTCAACATTATACAATTTTCAAGAAGTTGTTCGTCAATTCGGTAAACTCGTTCCAACTCCTAAGTTTTAATATTATAGTTTTGTTTGTTAGTTTGTATAATTATAATTAATATGGCCTTTTCTTTGAAAAAAATGTTTAGTGGTAGGGGAAAATCTAAATTCANATAACCCTTGTTTTCAATTTACTGATAGTCAGTTTATACATGATCTTACACCAGGTTCACAATTAAATGATGAATATATGAATGCTCTTTATGGTAATCCAACTATCGATGAAAATGATGAGGAAAATGATGATTTAGATGAAACTCAACCCGATTTAGATGATACACCTACTAGTCCTTTTGTTAACCAAACTGATAATAATCCAAATGATTTCCCGGTGACCCTCCTGTAGTAACCCCTACTTTTAATAGACAACAGCGGGCCCAGGCCGAAACATCTCTTGTTTGGCATTTTTTTACTCAACTAAGAGATCAAAATAAGGCTAAGTGTAAAACTTGTGGGCTGTTGATGTCTCATAAATTTAATGACCACCTTGACGGTACGGGTAGTTTGAGTAGACACATATTGAAACACCCTGATGCTAAAATTATATTTCAACAAATGAAAGCTCAGCAAGAGGGGACAAGTGTAGGTACTCAGATTAACCCTAGTACCGGGTCAAATCTAGTTCAACTGGGAATTAACGTTGTTACCGGTGGCATTTTATATTACGATCCAAATAAAGATCGTGAAGAATTGGCAAAAATGGTTACTGTTATGTGCTTACCATATAGTTTTCCCTCTAACCCTCACTTTGTCCATTATATTAGAAGAATTTTTAATCCTACTTATAAAGGATGGCCTCGCACAACCGTAAAGTCTGATATTTATAAATATAAACATGAATATGAACAATATTTGCGCTATTTATTTACTCATATTGGTAATCGCATTTCTATTACAACTGATATTGGTAAGAGTGGTAATGACTGTGATTATTTAACTGTTACCTCTCATTGGGTTGATGAGGAAAGGATAATACAAAAGCGCATTATTGCTTATAGAATAATTACTTCAAGTCACACAGGTAAGTTTATTGCTAAGACAGTTCATGATATTTGTAGATATTTTTGCATTAAAGATAAAATAATGGCAGTTTCAATGGATAATGCTTCTAGTAACACTAATGCTATAGGCTATCTTACAACTACACTAAGTCCTGCATTTAGTAATATTTTCCATGTTAGATGTATTTGTCATATTTACCATTTAATCGTCGGTGATGGTTTGAAAACTTTAAATGCTGAAATTTTAAAGGTTAAATTCGCTCTTCATTGGCTTTTTTATTCAAAGAGTAGAAGTAGAGTTAGAGAATATTATAAAAAATGTGATGAATTTGGCCTTAGAGAAAGAAAGGTTCCTAAACCTTGTCCGACTAGGTGGAATTACTTGTATGAAAGTTTAGTTGTTGCATATGAATATAGAAACCCAATAATGGCAACGTATAATGCCCGTGTTAGTGATGATGATGATGATGATGATGGTCACCTTACAAATCAAGATTGGGCTAATGTTAAAATTCTTCTAGATTTTTTAGAACATTTTCATGTTGCTACAAATGAATTATCTGGGCAATATTATACTACTATTTCTAACTGTTTAGTTTATATTTCAGCACTTGCAAAACTATTTACTCAATTTTCAGAGGGTGGGGTAGTTTACCAAAATGCTATTTATGATATGAAAATGAATTTTAAAAATATTTTTTCCCTATCCCCCCTATTTATGGTATTGCAGCCATGTTAAACCCTACCATGAAATTAGGAGGTCCTCACTATTGCTATAGTCAAATTTATAATGCTTTACCTCTTTCAGTTGAGGAATATGGTACACTTAAAGATGAAAAAGAGTCAATTAAAATAAATGCTCAAACAATTTATAATGCTTATCAAGTAGCATTAGATCATGCTAGACCAAATATTCCAACTCCTACGTCGTCTAGCTCGCAGGTTCCTAAAAGATCTGCGGGGCTAAAATCACTTAGTTCTTGGACGGGATTTAGGGTTTCTCAAGGTGATAATATTGGTGATAGTTCACAACTAAATGAGCTTCAAGTTTATTTGTCGCAGGGACTTGAATCAGAGAATCCAGACGGCACCTTCAATGTTTTGGAGTGGTGGAAGGACAAAGAAAAACACTTTCCGGTTCTTTCAAGGATGGCTCGAGATATTTTAAGTATTCAAGCTTCAACAGTGGCATCGGAGAGCGCTTTCAGTCAAGCGAGACTTCAAATCGGTGATCATAGAGCGTCTATGAGGGAGAGCTTGGAAAAATCAGTACTCTTCAGAGATTGGATCCGTTCGGAAAGAAGAAATTTTGGACTTGCTGAATCACAACTGGATATAGACGAAGCTTATGAAGAAATGCTAGAGGAACTTGCGGAGGATGTTGCTAATGCTTCGCCCGGAAGTGGTGATGAACAAGCTTCTTTTCCGCCACCACCAACGGAAGTTCCTCCCAACCTTGAAGGATTTATGAAATTTGTTAGGGATACTATGTAGATTAATATGTAACTTATATTTTGGCACATCTTGATTAGTTTTTTTTCCCTTTTAATGGTGGTATTAGTACCTTAGCTGTGCTCATTCCATTGTGGGGAGGAAGACTAAGAAAGATATTATCATTTTTTTAAATGTCGTTATTAATAAAATTTAGAAGGCATTTCCTTGAATATTTGTGTTTACACTTGAATTACAATACATATCTAATAGTTATATAATATAATTTACAATAAATTGTCTTAGATAATATAATATAATTACATAACAAAAATTTTGTAACTCTAGAATAACACTTATATAATACACTTATAAAAGATTTATAAGAAATTGCCTTACATAAAAAAAAATTAAAAAAAATAGCCCCGACCCGTTTAGGCCCGTTTGGACCGCGGGCCCGACCCTCTTAGCCCGGGCCCATGTGGGCTTAGACCCGTAAGGGGCCGGTTCCACACATATAGCCCGTTTGGCCCGGGACCGTTTAGCCCCGGCCCGCATAACCCAGGCCCGCATAGCCCGAACCCGCTTAGCCCGGCCCACTTGGCCCGTTTGGACCGGCCCGTTAGCCACCCTTAATCATAACCTTAAAAGGTATACTAAGGATTTCACCTAGCTCCTTAGCATCAAAGGAAATTTGAACCCCTTTCACCAAGATGGTGACTCTGCTATCCTCTAACTCGAAATTGGACATGAATTCCACAATCTCATTCCTTGCTAGTCTTCCATCTAGCTGAAGGACCATGTCCTTCCACCCCTGTAACTCAAGTTTCTCCAGCAGCAGGATCATCACATCTTCCTCCAAGTTCTTCAATAGTCTCCCCTTCAGAATTGTTCATTTGCCAAACTTGGCCAGCTTGTCCTTCTCACCATCAGACTTATCCTCCTCTTCACCACTCCAATCTTCTTCGTCAGTAATTTTCACTTTCTTGTCTTTCACTGCAGACCTAGTTCGTTTAGCCAAGATAGAGGGTTCAGCAGACTTAGAAACAGATGAAGACTTCTTAGAGGAAGTCTTGGCTTTCTTGGGCTTAGGGGTTTGAATCTCTACCTTAACTGTCACTTTTTCACTTTGATGGACCAGGTCCATCTCATCCACTTTAACAGACTCAACCACTTTTTCTTTACTTTTTTTCACTCTTTTCTTCTTCTTCTTACTCTCCTCTAAAGCTATCTGCAACTCGTCCTCACTTTGCTTAAACTTGCTCCTTGTAGTTCTTCCTCTTGGAAGAAGAATATCAGAAATCTCAGAATGAGCACCTTTCCTTTGCTTGTTGGCTCTTTTTGTACCAGGGGTTGTAGCTTTAGGAGTTCTTTCTTCTTAGGTTTGTAACTGTCACCTATCTTTTTAAAGAGATCCACTAGTGTTTCCTCAACAGATGAACCAGGTTCATCTGTTTGCTTTCCAAGATTCAGTATCCCTTCAGTGGCTTCTCCTGATCCACTTCCCCCTGCGTTCATGCTACTTTATTATACCTTTTCTGGCTCAGCACCACAAATAGCCATTCTAACACATTTAGAGGTGGGTGAAGACTCAGCCACTTCTTTCCTTTTTACCCTCTCATCACTTTGTACTCCCTCACTCTCCTTTTATTTTTCTTTTTATTTGTACCACCTCTCCTTCTTGTATCAGGCATTTTGAAACTATTTTCTAGATTTTCAGCGACCTCAGAGATGACCCCAGAATAATGGTATGGGAAATATATTACCTGTACAGAATCAGAAGACCCGGTTTCTTCCCCCTCAGTCGCTGATTTGAAGGAGTCATCAAAATTTTGGGAATCTTGGGTTTGGCTTGCTTGAAATTGGGAATTTAATTTTCTTAAGAGCGCACCGTTAGACACAGTTTTTCGAGCGAGCATTTTTAATCTCCTTCTCCTAGGTTGGGGGGTAGGGCTGGGTTGAGGGGTGGTGGAAGAAGAGGAAGGGGTAGGGGGAGGGGGAGTACCAGGATTATTCCAGGGGTTTGACATTTCGAGTATGGTTTTGTGATGAAGAGTAGGGCTTGAATGGAATTCGAAGGTTAAGAGAAAAAAGAGAGTTTCGATGGTTTGCAGAAATAGTGAGGCATTTGCAAAGATGATGATGATGAGGGATTTAAAGGAGATGTGTAATTAATACACAATGGCAGATTTTTGTGGTCAATTAGAGGTCTAATCATCCTGCAATTTTCAGTTCCAAATGACGGCTACAGCTTCCCTAGAATCTAGGTGTTTTAATTCGGTGAGGATTCTTTTGTGGATACAGAACTGGTTCAAATTTTAGTTGGATGGGCTTTGGAAGAATTTGGACTTGGGTAAATTTCTGCTCATGATTTAATTATTAGTATTTCAAATTATGCAGAGTGTAGAACACATACCTCATTTTTCAGATGAACCAGCACTGATGAACCAAGTTCTTCACTAAGAATCCTCTTGATCATGTCTCAATTTGCCAAAATAGAGAAAATTTCATTAGAGACCAGTGAGTCATATTAACACATAGCACAGGAGTATACTATTTACAGTATGAGACTGAGCAAATATTAATCTAGTTATTTACACAAATTCAATATTTTCTACCCAAAAAAATTTAATTTTTTTTCCATGTACATTCTGAACTGGTTCAATTAGGTGATCTTAATCATTCCTAATTATAACTTGTTCCTTTCTAAATGCTCTCTACTCAGTGCTTTTGTAAAGATGTCAGCAATCTGCTTATCAGTAGCACAAAACTCTATAGTTATCAATCCCTTCCCATAATTGTCCCTTAAAAAGTGATGTCTAACATCTATGTGCTTAGTTCTCTTGTGATGAACATGGTTCTTAGTCATACTAATTGCACTAGTGTTATAACAAAATATAGGGATACAACCAACATCGACTCCAAAGTACATCAATTATTGTTTAATCCATAATAATTGAGCACGACATGAGGCTGCAACAACATACTCAGCTTCAGCAGTAGATAGGACCACAAAATTTTGCTTTTTGGCGGCCCAAGACACAAGACATGAGCCGAGAAAATATGCCATACCTGAGGTGCTCTTTCTATACACAAGAAAAACTGCATAGTCAGCATCAGCATATCCCGCAAGATTAAAATTACTACCTTTTGGGTACCAAAGACAAAGATCAGTGGTGCCTTTTAGGTATCTCAAGATTCTTTTGACAGCAGTCTACTGGGATTCCTTTGGATTTGCCTGAAATCTTGCACAAAGGCCTACACTGAAAATAATGTCAGGTCTACTAGTAGTGAGATACAATAATGAACCAATCATTCCCCTATACAACTTCTAATCAACAGATGAACCGGGTTCATCTATATCCAACTTTGTGGCAGTTGCAATAGGAGTGTCGATTTATTTGGAATCTTCCATTTTAAACCTTTTAAGCAGCCCTTTTACATACTTCTGCTGATGGATCATAGTTCCATTTGAATTTTTTTTAATTTGTAAGCCTAAAAAGAAATTAAGCTCGCCCATCATGCTCATTTCAAATTCACTCCCCATTAGTTTAGAAAATTCTTTACTTAGCTTATCAGTAGTTGCTCGAAAGATTATGTCATCTACATATATCTGAACTACTAAGAGATCTTACCTTTTTCTTTCAAGAACAGAGTGTTGTCAATTTACCTCTCTTATAGTCATGCTCAAGATAGGATAGTGCCATGCTGCATAACCCTGACAGGTTTTAACAATGCAGTTGAGCGGACGTCTGGAGAAATCAATCTACCCGTCCTGGTAGGTGGTGTCACTTTGGAGACCACGTTCCACATCATGGATCAAGATAAGACATACAACACCATCATATGCCGACCTTGGATACACTCCATGAAAGAAATCCCTTCCAACTTATATCAAGTCATCAAATTTCCCACCCCATGGGGAGTATTCAACATCCGAGGTGAGAAACGCACTGCCCGACAATGCTACCTCATCGCCCAAGACTGCACACACACCCAGAATTGAAGGGCAAAGCCGAGGAGGCATAGCAATTAACAGGATCGAGGTCTGTTGGTGACGAATGGAAAGATGTCATCAGGGACCCCGAAATCATACAGGCCACAGGATCAACCGTTGAGGATCTCGACCCCGTAAAATTCAACAAATACGACCACATCAAAAAGGCCTATATTGGCCACAAGCTTCAAGAACAAGGTAGATTCCACCAATTTTTAGCTGACAATGCAGACTTTTTTGTTTTTTCCCATACAAATATTCCAGGCATCCCGAAAGAGATAGCGACACAAAAATTGAATGTCGACCCATTTTACCCCCTAGTACGGCAAGTTCGGCGAAAATTCAATTCCGCAATAAATGACGTTGTCCACTATAAGGTCGAAAAATTGTTGGAAAACGGCTCTATCAGATAATCAAAATATCCCCAATGGGTCGCCAATGTGGTCATGGTAAAAAAGAAGAACAGTAAATGGCGGATGTGCGTGGACTTCACGGGTCTGAACAAAGCATGCCCGAAAGAATCATCCCCACTACCCCATATTGACCAGCTCATTGACCCGACAACCGGGCACGAGCTACTAAGATTCTTAGACACTTACTCGGGCTACAACCAGATCCTCATGGAGGAGGAGGACCAGGAAAAGACCAATTTCATCACCCACCAGGGGACGTATTGCTACACGGTGATGCCATTTGGATTGAAAAACGCAGGGGTGACGTATCAGAGGTTGGTGAAAAAAATGTTCAAAGACCAGCTAAGAAAAACCATGGAAGTCTACATCGACGAGTTGGTCAAGTCAAAAAGGAAAAAAGATCACATCGACCACTTGAAAGAGGCATTCGACATACTCAGACGATATGGTATGAAATTGAAACCTGAAAAGTGCGTCTTCAGCGTAACCTCGGGAAAGTTCCTCGGCTTCTTAGTATCACAACGAGGCATTGAGGTCAACCCTGACCAAATCAAAGATATATAAGGAATACCAGAGAACTTAACCAATAAAAAGCAGGTACAAAAATTGACCAGCCGTATAGCCACCCTGTCGAGATTCATCTCACGGTTCTCTGATAGGTGCCATAAAGTTTTTGGCGTATTCAATAAAGATAATGGACTCCAATGGAACTCTGAGTGCGTCGACGCCTTGAAGGAACTAAAGGCATACCTATGTTCATCCCCACTATTTGCTAAGGCGGAACCTGGGAACGTCTCCTCATTTACCTAGCCGTGTCTGATGTGGCAGTGAGTGTGACCTTGGTCCGAGAAAACAAAGGTACGCAATCTCCCATCTACTATATTAGCAAAACTTTGGTTGACGCCGAAACGAGGTTTCCACACCTCAAGAAGCTAACCCTAGTTTTGGTCGTAGCTTCACAAAAGCTTAAACCCTATTTTCAGTGCCACCCCATCTGGGTGGTCGCGAACTTTCCCCTAAGGAGTATTCTTCACAAACCCGAGTTGTCGGGCAGATTGGCCAAATGGGCTATAGAATTGAGCGAGCATGATATAACCTATTAACCGCGAATGGAGATAAAGTCTCAAGTGCTTGCCGACTTCGTCGCCGACTTCAGCACAAAAATAATGCCCGAAGTCGAAAAGGAAGCCGCCCGTACTTCCCCCAAAATACACGACCTAAGTGTTTTGTATACTGATGACCCCTCTAACGCATGCGGATCCGTACTAGAACTCGTGCTCGAGGTCCCAATAGGAAAAGTAATTCGCCAATCCATAAGATACCCTAATATGACTAACACTGAGTCCGAGTATGACGCCGTGATTGCAGGACTAAAGTTAGCACTCAAGTACGGAGCGAAGCGAGTTATCCTACGATGCGACTCTCAGCTCGTCGTCAATCAAGTCACAAGGACTTTCCAAATCAAGGAACAAAGACTACAAAAATAACAAGCCGAGATCTGTTAGCTGTAAACCAAGTTCGACGAATGCCAGCTAGACCAAATCCCTCGAGCACAGAATATTGAAGCAGATAGCCTTTCCAAACTAGCATAAGCCACTAAAAGCATAACCGGAGAAGGTAACGTGGTCACTCTCCTCCACTCGTCGATTGATCAAATCAAGGTATGAACTATAAACCTAACTTGGGACTGGCGCAATCGTATTGTCACATATTTGCAGGACGACGTGCTTCCAAGCGATAAAAAATAATCCAAAAACCTTCGAATGCAGGCGGCCAAGTACAACGTCATCAACAATGACCTGTACAAAAGAACGTATGGCGGACCCCTAGAGAAATTCTTAGGCCCAAACCAAACATGACGCGTTCTAGAAGAAGTCCACGAAGGTCACTGCGTAGCTCATACCGGCAATCGAGCCCTAGTTAGATGCTTCATACGAGCAGTTTACTACTAGCCCACAATGAAAAAAGAGGCCACCGACTTCGTAAAAAAAATGCGAACAATGCCGAAGATACTCCCCCATGATCCACTACGCGGTCAGCACCTCCACTCAGTCACCTCACCTTGTCCTTTCATCAAATTGGGAATGAACATCGTCGGCCCCTTCCCAGCAGGACGAGGTAATGTACGATTTCTTTAAGTTTTAACTAACTATTTTTCTAAGTGGGTGGAAGCAGGTGCATTCTCCCAAATACGCGAGCAAGAAGTGATCGCCTTCATATAGAGGAATATTGTGTGCCGTTTCGGCCTCCCCAAAGAAATCAGTTTTGACAACGGGCCTCAATTCACTGGAAAAAGATCGTTGAGTTCTTTGAGAAATGGCATATCAAAAGAATACTCTCCACGCCATATCATACCGCGGGAAATGGACAAGTGGAGTCATCCAACAAGTCAATATTGAACATCATGAAGAAGAAACTCGAGAAAGTCAAGGGACTGTGGCCGGAGTTGTTGCCGGAAGTATTATGGGCATACCGCACAACGCCAAAAACAAGCACAGGAGAAACAACGTACTCACTTGTCTATGGGACTAATGCAATAATACAAGTCGAGGTCGGAGAACCAAGTCTAAGGTACTCACACGAGAGCGGGCCGAGAAATAAAGAAAGCAGGAGGCAAGACCTCAATGAGGCCGAAGAACGAAAAGACATGGATTACATAAGGATGGCGCCCAGAAACAACAGGCAGAGCGATACTATAACAAAAAATCCAAGGTCAGACCGCTCAAAGTCGGGGACTAAGTACTCAAAGTCAAAACATAGGCAAGCAAGGATCCGTGGGAAGAAAAGCTAGGGACTAATTGGAATGGCCCATACAAAATTACGGCGGCAGCAAGCAAAGGGTCGTTCCAACTGGAAGCAATTGAAGGAAAACTACTACCAATTAATTAGAACATCGCCCACCTCAAGTACTTCAACTTCTAAGGAAAGATTTTCTCCGAGCCGTACTCTTTTTCATCACCTGAGTTTTGTCCCAATTGGGTTTTCTCGGGGAGGTTTTTAACGAGGCGACAAGGAGGACATTTCAAAGTTAATCACGAGCAGGTGAGATCACAAGTTAGCTAGTTCATTGCTCGACCCCACGAATACTTGTCCAGGTCGACCAATAAAGAGACTAGATAGATTGGGACTGGAATACCAGCCCGGAAAACATGTAAAACTTCTCCAATGTATATATGTAAGTAAAGCATACAAGCACATAATTTTCTCCCATGTCTCCATAGAGTTTAACACTGCACCACTTAAGAAACTTACATTCGACCTCGTTCGAGTTAATTAAGAGTAACATTCGACCTTGCTCGAATCAACTCACATTTGACCTCGTTCGAATTAATTAAAAAATATTCGACCTCGCTCGAATCAACTCACATTCGACCTCGTTCGAGTTAATTAAGAGTAACATTCGACCTCGCTCGAATCAACTCATATTCGACCTCGTTCGAATTAATTAAGAGCAACATTCAACCTTGCTCGAATCAACTCACATTCTCCCTCGTTCGAATTAATTAAGAGCAACATTCGACCTCGGTCGAATAAACTCACATTCTACCTCGTTCGAATTAATTAAGAGTAACATTCGATTTCGCTCAAATCAACTCACAATTGACCTCACTCGAATTCATTCGACCTAGATCAAATTTCATTCACAGTTAACCTCGGTCACATTCGAGCTAATGCCTACCAATAAAATTCTTTTAATAAAGTCAATCAATCGAGGAAAACATTCAAGCAAAAAATAGAAAACTCAAAAATAAACAGCAAAAGTATAATTCCAAGGCAAAAAGGTATCTTAAAAAGGCCGAACATACGCCCACAAAAGTAAAAACATAAGATTACAAGAAGCATCACTCAGCGGCATCATCCTCGCCATCATCCTCACCGGTCAAGTACGCATCATCGTACCAAACACCTTGCTCCGCCCAGCTCATCTTCATCATTGCGCGCCCGTGGCGTGGAGGGATCATAACCACAGGCGACTCAAGCTGTGCGCTCCTTAGCACGAGCACCCTCGAACTCAACCTCAGTAATTCTCCTTGCCTCCATCAAGTCCCTAAATATGTCTAACTAGGCCTTGGCATGGATCCACTTCTCGTATGAATCTCGCGCAATGTCAGGATAAGCAGAAGTGTGAGAGGAAGACGATCAAGCCAATAGCCGCGCCCTTTCGGTCTCAAGAGCGGTGAACTGATCATTTAAGTTCGAAACCCCTCCCTCAAGACCGCCAATACGATCATCAAGCCTTTCCTCCCTGAGTACGTCCACCTCCGCTTCACTCGCCCGTTCAAACCTAAAGATGCGGATGACCTCCTCCGATGCCGCCACCCTTGCCAAAGCCGCCATCCTAGATTCCTCGGCCTTCCCCAAATCTGTCGTCTTTTCAATAAATTCATTGCCTGGTCGAACTCTACTTAAGTTCAGCCCACAAGGATATCACTTGAGCCTGAAGATCGGCACACTCAGTCGCGACCCCCCTGCTCACCTCAAGTTTGTTCTCTTTGACTCTAAGCGCTCCCTCGAGCTCGCTGCTTTTGCCAATGACCCTCACGAGTTTATCGCCCTTCTTCTTTAGCTCGTCCCTGAGATACTGGAAGTTACCATCCACGCTTAATCGGAGGCATAATGCTTGGCACGATATTCATGATACTTCAAGTCCGTCCTCTTGAAAATAGCCCTCCTCCTCTCTTCTCGGCGGCACGCTCAATCTCCAAAAAAAGGTTCTGATAAACAGGGAAAAGGCAGAAGAAAGAAGTCAGTAAAAACGAACAACAAGAAGAAAAGAAATAGAACTTAAGGTACGAGAACTCGAAAAACCAAAAACATACCTGCAAAGCCATTCAGGATATTCCCTACGACGGAGCGGCATCATCGAACGTCTGTAAGGTCCTATCCTCGGCGCTGGAGCAGAGGGAACCCAAATAAGGGATCACTCTCTCCGTATTCTTCAATAAGTCACGGTCGAGGGGAATGACTATGTTGCGAATAGTCCCCTCTGTCTTTACTTCTACCCGAGTGAACCCCTTATTGAACATCCGAACCTCCTCGGGGTCGATGTCGGAACCAGACTTGTAGCCATCTACGACTACACCTTTCCCTCTCTCCTCGACAGAGAAAGGAATGTCGGCTTGCCCTGACAGTGACGAATCACTCCTCGGAACGACCTCCACTGCCTATGATCGTCCTCCTTCTTCCACGACAACCTTGGGCAAGGGAGAAATTTCTACTTCTTCTGAAGGGGGCAAAGTCTCGATGTTCAAATCCACGCTGCCCTCGATGCAGCCGTGGCCAGCTGGAGATCACCCCATTTTGACTCTTCGATTCCTACTGTCTCGCTACCAACTTCTACTCTACGCCTTTTCAACGGAAATGCTTCCTCCTCGCTCGGCGACAACTCGTCCACTAAGTGCAATATAGGAGAAGTCGGAGTCTCCACCGAAGGGCCTACCGCCCGTCTTCTAGGCCTACGCAACGCTGAGGTCTGAGAAGGAGAAGCAGATTGAATGGATTCGCCTGCAATCGCAACAAGGAGAGACCCGACCGAGGCACCTGATTGACGGAAAGCGGGGGTAGGAGCCTTTACTCTTCTCGAAGCCCTCCGACCTAACAACAAAGAGAAGTTAAACTAAGGAAAGTATAGAGAAATAAAATGACATGAATGTCGAAGCAACAGAAGGTCTAAATGAATGACTTACCGGTCGCAGAAGGTTGATGGATGAACTTCTTGTGGAACAACGACCATTTCCGGATCCCCTACCGTGTGGGGTAACATTTGGATCACCCAGTCCCGAATGTCTGCGACCAATGTAGGAGCCTATTTCTTGGCTGCACGAAAGAAGAAGTGGAGCGGTTAGGTCATCGACAAGATAAAGCAAATGAGCAATAAGCTAACAGAGACATTTATGGACGAAGTTCTACATCTCAGGGGATTCCCTGGGGTTCTCCACCACGTGCCACGTGCTCGGTCTTAAAATAGAAGAAGTGGAACCAAAAACAATGATTGGCCCTATCATCCATCTTCACGACCAATACCTTGCTCCCACGATGGCGAAGATGTAACATAGTGCCTATAAGGAAACTCGGCACGAAGAGATGTAACAGGTGGCGAATGGAAATCCCGTGGTTGGCCAGCTCTGCGTACTTTATCAACATCAGGAAAATCTTGTAAATGTATGGAGAGAGTTGGGTTGGGTAGATATTGTAATATCACAGAATTCCTCTGCCAGCGGGGGGAAGAGGAAGAGAATATCCCACTCAGAATGGGTACGCGTAGAAGGCGCAATACCCAGGGAGGTGGATATGGATTACGTCACTACCAGTCGGGACCAAGTTAATATGGGCTGGGATGTTGTATTTGGCCGTAAGTTTGGCCAAGGCGGCTGTGTCCATTTTGGACTGCACAGGTTCAGGTTCATCTACAGCTGACTTCGAGAAGCTTGACCTGGATCTATCATTACGTGGAATAATTTGCTCCACGGTGGGAAAGCTCTCGTCCTCAACAACAACAACAACATCCTTATCATGACGGGGAATTCTCACTGCTAAGGGGGTGGGTTCAGGAGCCTCACCAGAAATAGGAGGTGCATTAACCATTTTTGGTTGTTCGCAAAATGCAGAAAAACAAGAATTTGAAAGAGGTGAAAGTAGCAAGAATCAAGAATCACTCAAACCCGGAAGGAGAGCAAGAACACGAAGATGGAAGCAACTGGAGAAAGAACACAAGAAGAAGCAGAAGAAAAAAGAAAAGGGTGCAGGTTCAGAAGCTGGAAAATGGAAAAAATCACTCAAAGGGCTCCCCACCCTTATTTATAGAGAACAGATACTCAAACCGAGAAAATCAACCGTCATGTGCATGAGAATCAAAAAGAGAAGGGAAAGGGAAGCGATGGGCACATCGGGAAGATGCATAATAATGACGGGTGAGGCTGTGATGTCACTCAAACCGCGTGAGGTTGTGCGGCACCCCTGCCTCGTGGGGAAACCCCACCTCATACGACACCCCTGCCTCGTTGGTACTGATCTGGCACCACATAAGCAGGGTCGTGTCCCAAGCGCTGGTCCTCTCGAGCTCGCTGTAGTGTCCGGGCAGCCATCTCTGCAAGTTGCCAGCCATAATCGTGCAAAGCGGCCGCTCCCTCGCCGGCATGCTGCTGCATCTGCAGTCCTATCTGGTAGACTATATGTAGTCCAATAGCCTGCACAACATATAAAATATAAACTACAGATATTGCACTAAGTTACAGTTATATAATTAATAATAACAGAAAACATAACAGGGCCTCATGCCGCCCCGCGTATGGAACGTACCGACCGCCTGCTTGATGAATGGGATTCCTGATAAAAAGTTGGGTAACACGGAGGTACCAGGGCATATAGAGCTGAATAGTCTCCGTCTGGATCTGTGAAGGGGGAGGCAGAATCAGGTCAGCTCGCTGGTCCCAAGTATGGACCTGCGCCTCTAGCCATGCTACATATGCGGTTGTCCACCCTGGAACGATCATCCCGCTGATAATGTGTAGCCTCCCATGTAGTCCCCCTCGGTATATACTGCGGACGGCCAAATTGTCGAAGTACCCGCTCCGTGGCATGATACTCCACAATATCGAGGCACATCATCGGGACGGAAGTGCTCCAAATTAGTCAGTTGGCGAGCAATAATCCGGGAGGCCACCTATCAACTCGTCATTGTATGGCATGCAGATGAACTATCAAATAACAATAGAAAACGTGAGTATGCGCAACACATGTGAAGCTATACCAAGTAAGTTTAGGTACACATTTACCTGTGCGCCCTCCAGCATATCCAACACATCCCTGTAAAGGGGGAGATTATGTCGAGCATCGTAATCTCGTACATATCCACGCCGGAGAACCCACCTCCTAGCTAGAGGGAGAAACTGAGGTGGTACATCCGGAGGTAATGGTGGTAGAAGTGGTTTCCACTGCAGGAACCGATCGCTCGTCCAAACCTAACATACAAAGTTGACGTTAAGTCTAAGATAAATCTTGACTAGATAGAATTGGAAGGAATGAACAGAGGTATTTGAATATGCTTTCACCTGTAGAAGCGGAAAAAATCCACATATTCTACAGGTGAAAACATATTCAAATACCTCTGTTCATTCCTTCCAATTCTATCTAGTCAAAATTTATCTTAAACTTTACGTCAACTTTGTATGTTAGGTTTGGGCCTAGGAGCAGTTCCTGCAGTTGCAGCCATCTCTACCACCATTACCTCCGGATGTACCACCTCCGTTTCTCCCTCTAGCTAGGAGGTGGGTTCTACAGCATGGATATGTACGAGAATACAATGCTCGACATAATCTCCCTCTTTGCAGGGATGTGTTGGATATGCTGGAGGGCGCACAGGTAAATGTGTACCTAAACTTACTTGGTATAGCTTCACATGTGTTGCACATACTCACATTTTCTGTTGTTATTTGATAGTACATATGGACACCATACAACAAAGACTTGATAGGTGGCCTGCCCGATTATTGCTCGGCCGGCCGACTGATTTGGATCACTTCCGTCCCGATGATGTTCCTCCATATTATGGAGTATCATGCCACGAAGCGGGTACATTGACAGTTTGGCCGTCCGCAGTATATACCGAGGGGGCCTACATGGGAGGCTACACATTATCAGCGGGATGATCATTCCAGGGTGGATGACCGCATATGTAGCATGGCTAGAGGTGCAGGTCCATACTTGGGACCAACGAGCTGGCCTGATTCCGCCTCCTCCTTCACAGATCCAGACGAAGACTATTTAGCTCTATATGCCCTGGTACTGCCGTGTTACCCAACTTTTTGTCGGGAATCCCATTCATCAAGCTGGCGGTCGGTACGTTCCATACGCCAGGCGACACGAGGCCCTGGTATGTTTTCTGTTAACTGTAACTTAGTGCAATATATGTAGTTTATATTTTATACGTTGTGCAGGCTATTGGACTACATATAGTCTACCAGATAGGACTGCAGATGCAGCAGCTTGCCGGAGAGGGAACGACCGCTTTGCACGATTATGGCCGGCAGCTTGAGAGGTGGCTTCCCGGACACTTCAGCGAGCTCGAGAGGACCAGCGGTTGGGAAACGACCCTGCTTATGTTGTGCCAAATCAGTACCAGTGAGGCAGGGGTATCGCACGAGGTGGGAGTGCCCGACGAGGCAAGGGTGCCCCTCGAGGTGGGGGTTCCTCACGAGGCAGGGCTACCCCTCGAGGTGCGGGTGACCCATGAGGCAGGGGTGCCGCACGGGGTCATGGTGGGTGGCAAGGAGGTGGTCCCCAGCAAGGGGGAATTGAGGCCCCTGTTGATTATATTGATGTTGATCTGTCGGGTGAGCTACATGAGCCGGACGAGTATCCCAGCAGCATGCCGTCATACAGCCTTGGGATGCAACTCACTCCAAGGACTTCGCAGGTGACCCCGTCAGGTCCATTATTGATCACGGGCACGGACCTTTCCGGAGAGGATTAGGATGCATACTTCCCAGGCCCATCGACCGCTGCTGAGGATCGGCCGACCCGAGATTTGGATAGTGGGCGCCGACTGAGTTACGGCTCATCATCACAGGCGCAGGTATGGTTTTAATATTATTAAATTTAATTTGTTTTTATGTTTCTCATTTATTTTCCATTACTTTATTAATTTTCTTATTAAGGATTCATCCCCACCCGTCACAGAGGCCCCTTCATGCGATGCTGACATAGCTGCGACGGATGATTATATTCAGGAGCCGGACGAGACCATGGTAAGACAATCTAAATTGTTGTAACTTAATATATACTTTTCAATACTGAGCTGACTTATTCTTCTGTAGGTTTCTACTGGACCGACGGCCCCTTTTACCGATCCTTCCAGCACCACTGATGATCATGTTGCAGCGCATCTTTCTATAAAGAGGCAACGTGATGAGGATGATCCTGATAGCGTAGCCGAGCGGGATGGGATGCGCCACAGGCCACCGGCTACGTTGAAGAACACAGGATGTGGGACACATTGATTTTTTTTTTTTTAAATATTATTTTATGTAATAATAACAACAATTTTTATGTTTACATAATATGCGCATTATGTTTTTATTTCCCCGTTCCTTCTTTATTTTAATACTACAACACAAACACAAACATAGTAACTTAACATAATTTAAATTCAATACAACTAATGAAAATACATGATACGGGAAACATAAATATAAATTTGTACACTCAACACATACATGTCATTGTTTAGTCACTGCCGCTCGTTATTCTCTGCTCCAACCACTTAAATTTATTTTCCAGCTTATTTTTTTCCAATTCTGTCTCTTTTAGTTTCTCCTTCAACTCCGCAATTTCTTGTTTATATTCTCTTTCATATTCCCACTGTTTTAAGGTCAAATCATGAAGAAACTGCAAAGATCATTTATAGCGTTCCTGATTACAGGGATCATCAATCCATACCTCAAAATTGCAAAAAATTTCGTCGGGAATCCTATAAAACTTGTTCACACACATCCAGTAGAGGTTCCAACTTCACCATCATCCCAACATTCATTCATTATGCATTTTTTGCCGCACTCACACCTTGTTACATAAAGGCGTATTTGTTAAAGCGTAAAAAAAACTTGCTTTTATGGAAAGTTTTGCTATTGCTTATTGTTAAGCGCAGAAAATAACTAGAATGCGCCTGTTATTTATAGGCAAGGCAACACACATAACATAGTGTTTAACTGTTCTATATATATTCACATAACGTAGAATTTAACCGCGCTATACTTTGCATGTTAAAGATTCTGTCGGATATAAAATAGCTTTTTCTCAGGTGAGCAGCTTTTCAGTTCGACAAGACAACACACATAACGTAGTATTTAACCGCTCTATATATATTCACATAACATAGTATTTAACCGCTCTATATTTATTCGCATATTTATAAAAAATCTACCTTTAACTCAACTATTTTTGAACTATATTTATCAAATATATTCACATATTTTTTTGTTTTTTAATCCCATACTATTTTTTATTACATTAACGGGAGGGAGGAATGCATTAATTTACTCAATTGGAAAATGTTAAATATCAATAAGATTTAACAATAATGGAAACATAATTTTATTTGATACATCTTGCAAAATAAACAAAACAGCTACTTAGTACAACATAAACTCATTCATAGTTGGGCACATTAGAAGAACACCCACCACGAGCTTGATTACCACCGCCACCCAAACCAGCCGAAGGACATTTTCGACGGTCATGTCCTGTTTGCAAGCATATACCACATTTGCGCGCATAAACGGTATCCCTAACATCCATTTAGTTCCGTATATGCGTTCTCTTCTACACCTGTATTCGACGCAAATAGTCCTTGTTACCCACCATTTTAGATGGTTCCGACAGCCAATAATGCTCAGCACCCACTGGCTGCAACTGCCCACTATAGGTGTTTAAGTAAGCAGCAACACTATATCTTTTATCAACGTAGTTGGTTGGCCCTAAACCAACATGTTGAAAGCACCTGATGGCATGTGATCACGACATGTGGTAGATGGAGCATTTCTCACAAGAGCACAACCTTCTAGATTCATTTATGGTATGTACTTATTACAACATAAACTCATTTATAGTTGGGCACATTATAAGAACACCCACCACAAGCTTGATTACCACCGCCACCCAAACCAGCCGAAGGACAGTTTCAACGGTCGTGCCCTATTTGCGAGCATATACCACATTTGCACGCATAAACAGTATCGCTAACATCCATTTGGTTCCTGATGCGGGACTAAATTGCATAGTTTAAAGTGTGATATACCTTATATTTGAGGTGCATTAATGATAAAAATACACTTGTTATGTGCTTAATGGAGTTTATTTCATGTGTAGGTGAATTGGAGATGGAAACGGAGCTAAAGGGATGCAAATACGTCGAAAATACGCAAAAGGAGACACCCGGGCGATAGCCGGGCGTTTGCCCCCTAAAGTCGGGCACCCCCTAGCGTTAGGGGGGAGTTTTCCCCATAAGGCCAGGCACCCCCAGGCGTTAGGGGGACGTTAGGGCCAAACGCCAGGCCTGCACTGGCCTTAAGGGGCGTTTGGCCCCAAACGCCCGGTGTCCCAGTTTCGGCCAAATTCGAGTTTTGATGAGTTTAAGTGTTTCCCGGTTGAAATAGAAGTCTCCTACATGGTTAGGGTTGTCCCTAAAAATATAAATGGACCCCAAACAACACAACTTAAGGATACAGAGGAGATTCGGAAGGATTCAACACGAAAACACCATAGAAGTGAAAAACATCGATTTCTACATCTAGTATTCTTTACTTTGTATTTCAATTATGCAATTTCTTTTAGTTTTGATTCTCAATAACATGAGTAGCTAATTTATTTAGTCTAGGGTTTTTGTAGAACCCATTGGGGATGATTTCATTGTGATATTAATATAATTTGGTTGATTAATCTCTTTTTGTTCAACTATGTTCTGATTGTAGTTGATTGAAAGAGCTCTCGATTAACTCTTCCTATTTATTATGTATCTACTTGAGAGAGAGTGCATATTTAGGTAATTGTTGAAAAACACCAATCCCGAATTATAGATGAAGGTCATAACCGAGGGTTTAGAGGTTAGATTAGAGATAACGATACCTCGAGTGCAATCTAAAGTGAACTGTATTGCGATCTAGCTAGCGTAACTTGAGAGAGTGCGCCTAGTAAATTATAATAATTATTTTAGAGAGATTTATAATAGTGAGAGAATTCATGATTGATAGAGATATCCAATTAAACTATAAGAAATATCCAAGGAAGAATTCACGAATGGGGGAAACCATAACCTTAGACCCTTTTATTATCATTGTTACATTAAATTGTTAGTTAATTGCTAGTTAATATTATTGATTGTAGAATTAGTTAATCATCACCAAATTGATACTCAAAAGTCTTGAGAAACTTGATTAGACAACAGTTTAGAATTTTATAAACCCAATTGATACGTAAATTCCCTGTGGGATCGACTCTGGGCATAATACCCCAGGATTATATTTGCAACGCCCGCTTAGTCTTCTACAAGACATAGTTGAGCATGATCAGTTCCGTATACGCGTTCTCTTCTGCACCTATATTCGATGCAAATAGTCCTTGTTACACACCATTTTAAATGGTTCTTGCGGCCAATAATGCTCAGCACCCACTGGCTGCAATTTCCCACTATAGGTGTTTAAGTAAGAAGCAACATTATATTGTTTATCCACGTAGTTGGTTGGACCTAAACCAACATGTTGAAAGCACCTGATGGCATGTGAATGTTGCCAATTCCGATAATACTAATGTACCCTCGTGTATACAGTTGTCCAACAACTTTCTTCCTCCGACTTCTTTAGCCTAACGGCATATGGTAGATGGACTATTTCCCACAAGAGCACAACCTTCTAGATTCATTTATGGTATGTACATTATTCCCCCGGTTTTGATGTGCAGCTCTTTCAACAAACCTCCCCGCCATATGCTTGAACAACATACACACCATGGCAGTGACAGGAAATCCTCTTGCCGACTTTAATAACTCGTTGAAAGAGTCTAACACATTTATAGTCAGAATTCCCCATCTTCTTCCACCATCCGCATGCAAAGTCCACTTGTGAAGCTCATGTCGCATCAACCAACGATAGGCTCTCTCGTCTTCCTGCCTGATAGATTCCATGTGCCTCCGGAATTTATGCTCTTGATGGTTTGTTGCTGTCATCCACATCAAATCATGCAGATCCTTGTTGGGATGTGCCTTCTCGAAATTAGCCTTCAAGTACCTCACACAGTAACGGTGGTAGGCATAAGGTTCTTGCTATGCAGGCAAGTATCTATAGAACTTAAGATACCACCATGTCGATCAGATATTAGACAAATACCGGAATGTTGTTTGACAACGTGCTCTTTCAAATAGTTCAAAAACAGCGTCCACGTCTCTTGGATTTCATTGGCACAAATAGCGAAAGCTAGAGGAAATATTTTTCCATTAGCATCTACTGCAACGACTATCAACAGTTTGATATCATACTTTCCATAGACATGAGTGGCGTCTATGAATATTACCGGCCGACAATGCGAAAAACCATCAATTGCTGGTTTAAATGTCCAGAATACGTAATTGAATATATATTCTGGTTTTCTCGGACTCCGCTCAAGCTTCCATTCAACAATCGTCCTGGGGTTAAAGTGTTGCAGTGCGGCCATATACTTGGGTAGAGCTGCAAATGACTAATCCCAGTTACCATAAACAATTTCAAACGCACGTTTGCTCCCGAGAAATGCCTTTCTTTTGGTAATGGTATGGCCATATTCCTGGCGGACTGATGTAATGCACTCTTTGATTTTATATCTTATGGACGCTTCAAGGTGTGGAATAAGGACAAGAGAAATCAAGTCAATATCCAAGTTGTAGTGATTCCCATTGAATGTGTCCATTTCACATCTGTGAGTGGGAATGTATTTACCCACTTTTCACTGAGCTGTGTTCTTCTTGGTCGCACGCAACATCCAATGACAACCTGTAAACCATCTGCGGAAAACAACCTTGTATACCTCCGGAGTTGACTCTCATACCGCCATCTCACGACACTCTTTTATGTTGTACATTTTCGCCGCCCTGCTTAGGCGCGCTTTATCAGGAAAAAGCATGCCCTTTGCCAGCACCTTAGTCTAGAATCATCCCACATTGCTTCCAGAATTTCATCAAATTCCCTTGTGATAGCATACACATCCGACATACTTGTCAAGTTATCGAGGTAGGGAATCTTCCTTGAATGAAACGGCACTTGGGACTCGTACACTCTTGGTCTAACGGGGGGTGGAGCATACTCCCTCTTCAAATCAGGTCTTTAATTCTCTTCCTCCTCATCACCATCCTCACGAGGGAAGGGTGTGTTGTCTCCGGAATCATCGGCATTGTTGTCATAATCACTGTTATCTTCCTCAGTCTGTGCATCTGCCACATCCCAATTTAATATGTCATCTTAGGGAATTGAGTGAGGACAGGTGGTTCAACTTGCTCGTTTTCACTGCACAAACAACAAAATAATAAGCTACTGAAATTAATAAATGCTTTCCATATAGATGTATCACTCCACTTACAAGTAGTAATGTGTTGACATTCCATGATTCACATTTTCCTATTGGTGATGACTTGTAAAATTCATATCTGGCTGGTACCCTCTGTGGAAAATATGAGCGTTAATACAAATTCAATACAACAAAAATATACATCATAACACAAAGGAAAATTGAAGTTTACCACTCACCTTATGGATTATGTAAAGCATGAGAGAAATTATTTCCTCGCTGCTCATTTGCCGGTGGTGATAAGTTTAAATCAAGGAAAACTCTTTCATCCAGATACTGTCCGGCAAAAACTGCTCCAGAATAACCACCCGATGACTGGGGGTTATCCTTAGTATACACAACCTCATTATTGGGAACGTCTTCAACCTTGACGTATATTTCTAACATTTTTATTACAAGAAATTTCCGTGTCCTCAAAAAATCCCTCAAAGTTTGATCATCGTAGATGTTAAACTCAGCGTAACAAGCAACCCCTTGCGGAGTGACGGAATACAGATATCTTTCGGTTACTTTAAGGTTCACCGAACGTTTCCTCACACTCATTTTATTATATAACAACGATATCAATCCATCGTACTCCATTGTAAGTGGCAATTTCAACATGACACTGTNCTCTTCAGACATTTGACATTATGAAAAAATTCTTGAGAATTTAACAAGAAAAGAAATTTGAACGGGAGTTAGAATATTTTTTGATTGGATTTTTGTAAAATCCTAACGCCTTTAAATAAGGCAATGCCTAGCTCGGGGGGGCTGAATTTTTTGAGGTATAGCGCTCTTTTAAAGAGCGTTATTCCCATCTGAATTATTGTTATGTCAGTTAAACGCAGGAGACTTATTGGTGAGCCCACAAACAGGTATAGCGCAGTATATAACTGCGCTATACATATATAGCACGGTTATATACATCGTTATGCTTAACTGTCTTATATATAGCACGGTTCTTTATGCGTTATACATATATAGTGCTCTTTAATAGAGCGCTATACTTTAACGGTCAAAAATCCGTTAAAGTATAGCGTTTTTTCAAAGAGCGCTATGTATAAAAAGATCACTCTTTTTTCTAACGCACATTTATGTCACACTTATCTAAAAGAATGACAAATGGGTTCTGGAGAGAGGTTTAGAGGAAGAGAGAGAAGTAGAAGAAACATTGAAGTCTGATGTGAGAAGGAAAAATAGTGAAAATGGAGAAGGTACCTAAAAGAGGCAAACACATGCATCTAAAAGAGGAAATATTGAAGGACTCTAGTTGAATTGCAGTACACGCGGTTAGAGGAGAAGAGAAAAGAAATTATATCATCCAAATAGATATTTCCAAGTTGATAGTACAATTTACATTGCCTTTGGTACAAAGATAAGTTGCAGCGTTCGTACACCTTAGCCTCTTATATATAAAATAAAAATAAAAAAATAAATATAAGAAGGAACTAGATTTGGGGGGGGGGGGG